>VZTY01015298.1:225572-298482 GCA_013400935.1 Turnix velox
TTCGGAGGGGAAGGGGGGAAAGGGGGGAAAAGAAAGCCCCAGCTTCCAGCTCCATGTTTCAGGCCATACTCAGTCCATCAGCCTCAATTCAAGCAGAGGGGTTTGAGGAGCCTGCAAGAAAGAACTCATCACATACCTTGCAAGGAGAAGAGGGACAGGAAGAATCCCAGCACCCAGATACTGTGCAGCCAGTAGGTCCTCATGCTTCTCTTACTTGCTCCGCTTCCTCTGCCTCTTTCTGTCTCTTCGCTTCTCTCTCAATTTATCTTTTATCTTTTTTTTTTTTCCTTCCTCTCAGATAAAATGAGATTAGTGTTTCCCTTCAGTCCCCTGGGCTCTGCTTTACCAGCTCTGACAATCCAGTCACAAGAGAAAGCTGACCCACGGTGGCCAGATTCCCAAATAACCTCGCACTTTCTCCTTCAAGTGTTGGAGAAAGGGAGGGCCAGGTTAGATGCTCGCTGTAGCCTGCGCTGGCTGTAAACACAGAGAATCTCTGTCTCTATCCTGCAGCTCCAACTAAATGCGACTGTACTTAAACAAGCAATGCCTTATAGGACAGCGCTCAGAGCAGAACAGATCCCACCTCTGCCACCTAGTGTTGCAAGCCAGCTCATTTATTTTATTTTTATATATAAATATATATGTTATGCTATAGAAATATGGTTCTTTCCTTTCTCTGCATATGTATCTCTTGGATCACAGACAGGTCTGTGAGCCACTCTGAGCTCAAAAGTCCCTAAGCCTCTGGCTGCAGCTGACACAGGGAGGCAAAGGAATCTTCTTATTGCCACAAGAAGAAACCTACTGGGGGAGGTTTGATTTCTCAGCAGAGTTCTGCTTGACAAATTCTGAAGCACAGGTCTCTCTGATGCTGGTGTCACTGCTGGGCAGTACACAGGGACCAGGGGGAGATTCAAATGGACTGACTGTAATTACAGAGCTGCCACGGCTTCCAGGAAAAATAGCAAGCACCAGGCTGTATTAATCTTTCCTGGATCTCCCTTGCCTTCTGCAATTTCAGAGGGACCAGAAGGAATCCTTCTGTGCAGGAAATCCAGCTCATAAAGACACTGTTTGCTCACAGAAGGATTCTCCTCCTACCTGTCTCCTTTCAAATACAAGTTCCTCCAACCATACACAGCACCAACTTTTTTTCTGCAAGGAGTTATTAGCTCCTGTAGCTCTATGGCCCCTAAAATCGTTGCCTCTGGTGAGAGGCACAGCAGCAATGAAGTACTAAACATTCACACGGGGCATTTTACAAAAGGGTATCCTTTCACTACTGGGTATGTGGAGGCAGTGCCTCTCTATAGGTTCCTGTCTGCTGTCTCCAAAATTCCCCCTCACTGCTGTAATGAAAGTGAGAGTCCATCATATCCCCTGTGAACCAGAAATGGGATGCTGTCACTAGCCCAGAAACACGTGCTCATTTCCTAGTGGAACAAAATGCACACTGCAACACAATGCAAAACACAGTTGCCATTTGGCATGGCTGGCTGCTGCCAAGTATCACCTGCCTATTTTATGCTTTTTCCTGTATGAAGTGAGTGGCATAGCACCAAATCACCAGTTTTTAAGAGAGAGAAGTTACTTTTTAATCTTCTATTCTTTAAGTGTGGTTGAAATTGGTTGCACTGAAAATTATTGGGAGGAAGAACGTAAGGACAAATAGATATACATGCACTATCAGCTATGCTTCATTTCCCAAGGAAATCAAACTGAAAACATGTATTCAACTTACTTGACTAAACTACAGTAGCGTGCTTTTTTTCATATGCTTTCCCTTTAAGATGGTTTTCATCCTATGATACTGTCTTGGTTTTGAGTGGCAAGGTTTTGCTAGCAATGGCAGTTAAGGAGTGGCTTCTGTGAGCAACTGCTAGAAGCTTTCCCTGTGTCCAATGGTGTCAATGCCAGCCAGTTCCAAAGTGGATCCACTACTTGCCAAGGCCATGCCCATCAGCAACAGTGGTAGCAATTCTGGGATATCATCCTTAAGAAGGTAAAGAAATAGTTGTGCAACAGCAATTGTGGCTAAAGAGAGGAGTACGAATATGTGAGAAAAATTACACAGCTAGCAAGGTCAGTAAAGGAAATGATGGGGTGCCCCAAGTACTGGAGCAGAGAACCCCCTTCAGTGAGACTGGCTGTTCACATGCAGCCTGTGGAAGACCCATGCCAAAGCAGGAAGGTACCCAATGGAGGGTGTGATCATGTGCATCCATGCTGGAGCAGACTCCTGGCAGAACCTCTGGAACCCTAGAGAGAAGCCCACACTGGAATAGGTTTGTAACCTTGAAGTGGACCCACTCTGTAGCAGTCTGTTCCTGAAGGACTGGTACAATTCATGAAGAATCTAAGGGAAGGGCTCACATTGGAGAAACGTCTGAGGAACACCATGCTAGAGCAGGAGAAGAGCATTAGTGCTTCCTTGAAGAGGAAGGAGTGGCAGAAATTGAATGCAATGCATTGACCACAATCACCATTCTTCATCTCCCCCAGGCAGCTAAGAGGAAGGAGGCAGACAAATCATAAGTAAAGTTAAACCTGAAAAAAACAGAGGGGTGAGGGACAGATGTTTTTGAAATTTGATTTTATTTTGTCATTATCTTATTCTGATGCAATTGGCAATATATTAATTTCCCAAGTCAAGACTCTCTTGCCTGGGATGGTAATTGGTGAACAATTGCTCTGTGTCTTTGTCTCAACCCACAAGCTTTTTGATATATTCTCTCTTCCCTGACCAGCTGAGGAGGAGAGTGATAGAGCAGCTTCCAGACAGGGGCAAGCTATCATAGATACCAACAGAACATGGTCTGAGAGAGAGTACAGGCAAAAATAAACTTGCTACTCAAGATATGTTTGGAGGTTAGCATGCCAAAGTCAAGCAGTGACAATCAGTTTGTAGTCTTGAAATGGGAAGTATTATTTGATTTTTGTTGCTAGACTCACCAAGATCTAGCACAGGTTCAGGGATGAGCCAGGCCATCAACTTCATACCATACCTGCCCTATGCATTTCTGACTTTTGTCTGCCCATACACTCAGCTTCCTTCCTTTTTTCATCCTATACATCCATCATCCTTTACTTCAGTGCACAATATCTACATCTCATCTATTATACAGCACCATACCGATTCACTCTTTCACAGATGTTTCCCTCAGCCCCGTATGTAGTGCCAAAGTTTATCTGCTATCTATCCCAACAGCCCAGCTACCCTCAGTAACATGCAATACCACCTCTTACTTGTATTAAACATAATCCTACAGGGCCCCACAACCTTACCACTTTTATTGGATCACTATGAAACCATTTTAAATCTGCTTTAGAGTTCTGCTAAGAACCCTGTGCATGAACACATAATATACTAATCGACATGTATAGCATGGCCATAGCATACTTTGGATATGAATATCTTGTGGCCTATTTGGTCCAGTCCTCTTTGGAACCTTTGAGGATTTATGTAGAATAAAGTTTTACTAGGAAAATAGAGAATAGAAAAACATCTCCATAAATAGGGATAAAACTTATGAGATGATGCTGAACACAATATTGTTCCTATCCAGAATGGGTCAAAAAGATGTGAAGAGAAAAGCCATCTGAGGCAGCAGCATCTTACACTTCCCTGAAGAAGTCAGCATGACTAAAAAGAGAAGCAGCTATTTCTTACATCCTATTTGAAATACTCTTAACCTTCAAAAACATTCAGGGCTGGATTTTGGCTCCCTTGCTCAAGCTGAGTCATAACAATGGGGTTACTAGGGACATTAGGCTACTAAATATGAGCAGGAGTATCAGGTTCTGTGGGCTGAAATCCTCTGGGACTGGTCTCCAGCCAAAGGTGAGTCCACTTTTCATGTGCTCAAATTCCTCAGCTACCTACATATTGTGAGGGCAAAAACAGCAGCAAGAATTACACTCACATCTCCCCAGACATTAAGAAAACCCCCATCAAAACAAAACCAACCAAAACCAAATTGCAGCAGTTCCTTGTTCTTTAATGCTTTGTTTTTAAATTACTGCAGTTCTGCCAGTATTCAAAACCCAGATGAACCATAGAAGTAGATGCTATTGAAGAGCACATCTACATTCCTGCATTTAAAAAAAGCTGGATTCTGACAGAGCTCTGAATGATTGAAAGGTGGCTACTTTTAACACGCAGTAGAAGTATTTCATTAAGGCTGAGTGGACACATTTAGATGCACTACACGTGGATGGTTGTCCATTTTTTAATAAATAAATGTGCTTTGTGCCATTAACTGTTTAAGCACTCACACTTTTGTTTCCATTTCATCTTACCTTAAATCCCTTCATGCAGCATCAATATTAATTTGATTGGGCAGCACACAGTATTTTCACTTCCATGCTTTGGTACTGAGTCTACTATGAAATACTTCAAGCAGTCACGTTAAAGTTGATGGAGGAATTTTTAACTTTCCCATTACAGATTTTTTCAAATTACGGTTATTTAACTGTGCAAATGTCATGTTGCGTTAGCAAAAGGCTTAGTGATTTTTTCACTTTAATAGAAATAGTACTGAAAACAGTTCACCATGCAAATTTTGCAAGGTTTACATAAGAGAATGAGTGGTCCTGAAATTTAAAGCTTAGAGAGCTTGGTAGAGGAAGGAGGAGATGACAGCCATAGATGAACCATGAGAGCATTTTCCTAGATGTTTTAGTATCCTGTCCTGCATGTCTGCCTGTAACATAGCTGTATTACTACTTGTTTTATTGAGTGTTATATCTGTGTGTTTCATGGCATGTCCTCAGGACTAGTGCATCTGTGATAAATCGGGCATTTTACTGTGATTTAGAAAAGTGTTTTGGCTGCATGTGCTGCATGGGATCTTGGGAAAGGGAGTGGAAGGAGACTTTCTCACAGCAAGACGTACTCATTTGTCATGTGGTTCTGGGAAACCCTCTACTATCCAAGGTCAAGGACTGCACAGAGTCCAGAGATGTGAATTCTCATAGAAGGGATGCACAGTCCATCAAGACCATGATAAATAGTCTCACACCTGATTAGGCTCCTTTATGTAGGCTCAGAAAACAGTGTCTGTGCTTCTCAATTGCCTTCAGTTTGAAATGCTAGAGAAGCTAACCCTGCTCAAAACACAATTCCCTCTGGCACTTCATACACATCTGTACTTTCCCCTTTTCCCTCTGTCAGCCTCTCTGCCCTCCTCCCCTCCCTTTCCTCATTCCGCTTCTCTTCCTCTCTACAGTCTTGTTGTGAAACCCATCAAAGATAGCAGAACATTTTTTTTTTTGAGGCTTCTTCAAGGAAAGGCTTTTTCTACCAGGGTTTCTACAAAACTCCAAGCTAAAAGTAGCTTTTTTGAACAAATAAATGCCAGGCCAGCAAGTGAAGAAGGTAACACGTGACTATAAAGCTATTCCATGAGATAAGAATCTACAGAAATAGCCATCTAATGAGATAGCAGCCACACTTGAGGAGCAGTGTAAGGAAGGAAGAAATGGAAAGAATCCTCATTTAGCTTCGAGAACCATGTGATGACGCAGTGGGGACTGAACCAAGAACCCTTGGAATCAAATGTGTTGCATGCACTGGCACAACATGAACCACACAATTTCTCTAGCGTTTGCCTTTGCAGATCCGCATCCTCTGCAAGTTGTATAACAAAGAGTATCTCACAAAAAGTATTTGCCAGAAGTACAGATATACACACAAATTGACATTGTCACATAATTAGAATATAATATAAATGAAAGAGCAGATGCTATCAGCACGTCTACCATGCTGTTTCCATGGTGCCCACTCCTTCTCCAAGGAGGGCCTCATCCAGGCCATTCTGAGAAAGCCTGAAACACAAGTATGTGGGACCCAGACTCCAGGGAAACACACACAAAAAGTTCTGCAGAAAGGACCTCCACTCTTTGAACATTTGCAAGATTTTATCGGCAATCTCCAAGTGTGAACAACAACACAAAAAAGAAAATTGGCTAGCACCCAAAAGAAAAAAATTGGCAGATAATTTTGAGTTGTCATGTTTTCTGTGGGAAAGACAGTCAGCTTTTTCAAGCTGGGGAAGAAAGTAATTCTGATCCGCCCTTTTGAATAACGGGGAATTCACAGTCCTGAGGATGAAGTGTTTACATCACAAAACCCTTGCCACACCTAACATTAACTAGCCTGTGCAAAGGCGCCAGCAATCCCTCAGTTTTAGAGAGCATCCTTTGTGACAGTGTTTTTGCAGCCCCCTGGTCTTTAAATCTCCACGAGATTGGGAGTAAAGACCTTTCTCACCATCAGCTGGGATTCAGAGAAGTATATCAAAAATATTTCCTTGAAACAGCACCCTACTCCCTTGGTACTTACCTTGCTCTGATCACAAGCAGCCTTTTATCCCAGCTGTTGCCTTTCAGGTCTTTAGCCACAGCTGAGGGCCCAGTGCTTCCCTCCATTAACCCTCCACAACCACTGAGGAGCTGCTGCACACTGCAGCTGGGCTTCCTGACCCATAATCCCTGTAAGTCAAGCATCATGCTCCCCTGGTGCTACTTCCACCTGTAGGAGAAGACTTGTTGCTTTGCTAGATATATTGTGCATTGGCTTTAGAGGTAAGACTGCCATATGCCAGGGCTGCCTCACAAGTCCTCTGCTCTTTAGGCAAAGCAGAAAAGGAAACCATGGCCATTTGCTCTCTGTGCCTGCCCGAGTTCCAGCTGATCTGCCTGACACAAGAAAGTCACAAATGACTGCCTATCTGGGTAATGTACTATTACCCAAATGAGATATGGGTGCAAATGACATCAGTCTTACTGTCTGCAGTGAGAGCTCACCTGCACATATGTAGACAGACACACAGAAAATAAGCACATTTTTTATGCTTCACCTCTATGCCAACACATTCATATTTAGCAGTTTGAAGGGCATCTGGAGCTCAGGACATGTGAGTATTCCCATTGCAAGGGTCTCCTTGAAGTGGTTCACAGTATCCTGAAATTACAAATTCCCGGGCTGACATTTTTCAAACCTGTGCTCTTATTCAAAGGTAGTTTTTTCTATGAATTTGCTTTTTATTTTTGAAAACTTGATCAAACAAGGGTTGGCTGTTTAGGATACTTGGGACTGCGGGAATGTTTTGATTAGTGGAAGAAGCTATTTGTGCCTTTTCCTAACAATGCCAGTACAGAAATTACTGTGGCTAGAGAGCTGAAAGGCAAATAATGCGATACAAGGTTTTTTGAAAGAGGCAATATCTTTTATTAAACTAAAGAATATAGCTGAATGAACAAAACAAAATAGACTTTCCAGGTGTATGGGCTTGTATGTCCAAATGTAGATCCAGACTTTTAACTATGTGATGTCAAATGACTGATAGTACTTCTTCCTACAAATTTGCCCTCAGTTAGTTCTTTGGATCATTCTAGGAAGGATACTACTGCATCTTAGAAAGGAGGACAAACCTATTGTGGCAAGGGCATCATTAGCCAGAGGAACACAAAACATGCAAACATGGTTGCATTGAGTTGCCCTTCATTTAGCCAAATCACAGCTCCTAGAAAACCCTTCCCAATTCATGTGGCATAAAACCACCTGTGTTTTAATAGAAGGCAGAGAGTAACCTCTGTGTAGGCAGGGCTTCACACATTTCTGCCCATCTCTGAAAACCTGCTCAATAAAACACAGCAAAAGTGATTGAAAGACTCTCACCAAACTCGGTGGCCTCTAATCCAGGTCCATTCAGCAGCAGAGTCAATACAGCAGCCTTTTCCCTTACTTGCTCTCCACGAGTATATGTGAACCTTCCCATGATGCTGTTTATAAGTTGAGCTGCAGGCACATGCAAGAGTCTTCACTGAGGCCAAAGCCTGTCATGCTAGACACTCTACGCAAGTATGAGAAACTTTTCCAAGCCATTGACACCATGTGCTAAGACAGACACTCAGCACAATGACCAGAGAAGAGCCTACAGTCCATTAAAAAAAAAAGTTTGTGATGCAATTGCAGACTTTCACTTAATGAAAAGCAAAATGAGACAGCTTTAAGGTTAGCACTACCTGACTTCTGCTAACCTTTGCAACCTTAATGATTTCTGCCAGTAGCTTCTCTTTCAAAGTAGAATTTCTCTCCTGTAGCTATTTTATCAGGCAGAGGATGACCAGGAGGTTAAAAACCACATTATTAGCATTAATGACTATTATTATTTATACCACATATACTTTGTAGAAGTATAAGAGAAGTGACATACCACTTCTCCAAAGAGCTCACAAATCTTATTTGCAACAAGGAAATGCAGACCATATATCAATAATAGGAGAGGAGAATAGGAAAGGAAAACAACACAAGCCTCATCTGTAGTATGGCAAATACTGTCTCCTGGGGCCTGTTGCCTTAACCAGTAAAAATGGTTACAGGGCTTTTTCTCTGCAACATGACTTTCCACCATGCCAGAAGAGGTATGTGATATTTCTCTTCACTCTTCCCTCTTCCGAGCAAAATACTAATCTATGGCCCAAAGCCCGTGTCCATAATACGAAAGGGGAAAACTGCATAAATGACATAAATAACCAGGCTTTATACAATTCAATTCACCCGTAGGTCAAGAGCTCACAGCATTACTGCTTTACAAATGGGAGAATCAACAAATGTGACAGTGGAGAACTTTGCTTAAGATTATCTACTTTTCATGTCCCCAGAGAGCCCAAAAATAGATGCCTATGATGTGTTTCTTCAAGACTAATTCCATTTTTTCCTTCAAGCATTGCTCTTCACCAGTGGAAGCATTTCATGGCCAAAAGAACAAGAACAACACCCATGCTAGTTTTCCCCTACCAAAAGCCAAGCAAACAAATATTGATCTCATTTCAGTTTATGAAAATTACAAGCTTAGGAAAAACACTAATGAAGCACTAATAAAAAAGTATGCAATGAAATAGTTACAGTATAAATGAAAACCTACAGATCAAGCTCCTAGAAAGATGTCACTGTCAGATATTAGAGAAGTTCTCAAATTGACTCAAGGGAAAACTATAAAACACTAACCTGGATTACAAGTCTGATAAGGTCCTCCTCAAACATCAGTCATTGAAACAGCAGCCCACTGAAGGCAAGCCAGCACTCAAAAACCAACCTGAGCCCTTTCCTCCCTCAGCTTCTATAGTGACCATGGCAGGTGGCTGGAACACCCTATTATTGATCAGTTTGGATCACCTGGCCTGTCCACTCCTCCCATAAGTCTGACCCCTGCACAGGGTAAGTAGCTGAGTCAGCTGATTGCCACAGCAACAAGTGTCAGCGAGGGCCTCTCCCATTGGACAGAAAGTTGACTCTCCTTCACTCCAAACCAGGGAATTTGGACAACCTATTCTAGCGCCTCACTATTCACCCTCCCAGTAAAGATTTTCTTCCTAATGTCTAATCTAAATGTCCATTCTTTCAATTTAAAACCATTAACCCTCAGTCCTATCTTTACACTCTCTAATAGAGTCTCTCTCCATCTTTCCCATAGGCCCCTTTTAAATAATGAAAGACTTACCAGGAGTTTACCTAAGGTTTACCAGGAGAACTCCCTTTTCTTCTCCTGACTGAACAACCCCAACTCCTTCAGCTTGTTTTCATAATTGAGGTGCTCCAGCCTCTTGATCATCCTTGTGGCCCTTCTCTGGACCACTCCAATAGATACATGTCTTTCTCATGTTAGGAGCTCCAGAACTGAAACACAAGAGCAGAGCAGAGAGGGACAGAGGAACAATCACATCTCTCAACCTGCTAACCACAATACTTTTGATGCAGCCCAGAATGTACTTGAATTTTAATACAATATTACTGGGACTACACATTCGAAACACCATTACATCTCATTTGGAAATCCCATGAGGTCCTAGAAATTCTGGAAAGTAGATTCCAAGTCCTTTCTCTGTCATAAAATCCATGTATCAGTTTAGATGTTAAGCTTGGATCAGGCTTTTTTTTCATGTTGGTTAAAATTAGGAGAATAGAGCCTGCTGATGAAAGTATCCTGAAAAACCTGAAAAAAACAGTAGTCATAGTGAGTAAGGAATTGGAAAGCGTATAAACACAGATTTAATCGGTACAACTTTTCCCTCTCACTTTTGAATCTTACTTTTGAATCTCACTTTTTAATTTTTTGAACCTGGAGAGGTTATGCCTTCCTAGCACCTTGTGAAACTGAGGCTGGTGCATTGCATCCCTGGTGGATCTCAGGGCAAATGCAAGACTGAGCATTGATTCCCCTATCTGGTTGTGCGTGATTGCACCTCCACGACAGCTTGACTTGAAAAATCAATGAAGCAAAACAGGGCATACTTTGGGGCTGTATGAGAAGCAAGTTGCTTGTACTACTTGAGCATTTAGAATATAAAAAGCTAGAAGGACCATCCTTTAACTGAAATAGAAGAGATTTGCTGCTAAAAGCAGAAGGGGCCTATGTTTAGGCTGAAGCTGTGAGTGGTCACAATTGTAAGCTGGTCATAGTTGAAATATTCATAGTTAACTACTAAATTTATTCAATAATCTTAGGCTTTGTTTAGATAGATTGAAGTTACCCCAAGGTCAAACTTCTCTATGGTGCAGATTACAAGCTTATAAATGCAAGCTCAGGTGTTGACCAGGCACATATTTCAGAGTCCCCAGCACTCTGTTTGCCTGAACACACTCGGTGAGTCACTGGGTCAACAAGCATGTTTATGCAGGCATCCAGTTGGCTCTCTGAATGGCAGCCACAGGGAAAGGATGTAAATATGGTGCATGGTCTTTGGTCTCAAGGCAAGTTCCATAGCAGTGCAGGCATAGCTTTAGTTTAACTTGTTACTCTCTCCTGCTCCCAGAATGCTAGTTTCCCTCTTTTAATAATAAGCATGTTCTTTATCAGGCTATTGTCAGAAAAGTAGACCTGGAAATTGCATTGTGCTGGACTTTGCTTCAGTATCAATTGAGCTTAGCTTGAATGTAAAAAGAAAAAAAGACTACTCTGAGGTACATCAGGAGGTGATTTAGAGACCTCTTTGCTGCCTTCCAAATGTTGGGTTTTTTTTGCCAACCACTGTCTATCTAAATTGGAAAGTCTGACCCTTCACAGACAAATCCTGGAGAGAGTTATGCAGTTAGTGTACTTCTCTGCAAATGAAAACTTGTGGGGCTTTTTCGCAGGAAAAATCTGAACTAGCACTATGATCAATATAGCAGAGATTCTAATGGAAGTGCTAAAAGTAAATGAACCTTGTAAGGTTTCCCTGGCCCTCTAGAGCCTAGGCAATACAGTCAGACTTAGCAGCCCAGCACCAGTGTGTAAGGGATGCCGTGTCCTAAAATAGGTACTAACATGTGTCTTATGTTCTCTTTGTTATACTACCAGGCACAGTTCAGGGAAAACATATCCTCTCATGCTAGAAAAAAGATAACCAGAAGATATGGTTTGCCTTTCTTCTGCCCTCTGCCCTCTGCCCTCTGCTACTGGGTAGCTTGCTTTGCTTCCATGCTTATAGGTATCTTGGTACAGGCAGTAGTGCAAAAGTCCCATATTCTCCTTTATATTTTGCTGGGCTGTTACCTGCAAATAGTCTTGCAGAGGAAGGGAGGGCAAAGAGGTGATCTGCAGCTTCAGCTGTCAGGCTGGTGAAGATAGGGGCAAGGAAAGTGTAGATTTAGATGACAGCTGCCCAGAGAAATGGCAGATGAGTGAGGAACTTGATAATGGAAAACTGTACAACAGAAACAGAAAAAAAAGAAAAAGAAGATCATGCATAACTTCAAAAGAAAAGAATCTGACTAACTAACCTCAGTGCTCTCTTGTGTTGGGCTTTACCTTGGTCACAGGGTTGTGCTTCAAATTATTCTGAGCTTAGAAAGAATTCCCACATTTCCTTCCTTCTAGTTTCTTTCTTGCAGTTGTGAGAAGAAATCTCCCTGACATCTTTACAGTGACCTCTGCAGTGCTTAGATCTGGAATTTCCCTAGGGTGCTCTGCCTCTCCCAGATGAATAAATAACTCTTTTGGTCCCAAAGCTCTGTTGAGGCTGGTTGGTGCTGTGCTAGTGGCTCCAATCACCTTGCATTCCCAGAATACTAAATTTCCCATAAAAGTCAGTCTCACCTTTAGAGGACAGAGAGCTCACAGCTCATGGGTGACTCCCTTCTTGACTGAATTGAGACCAAGTATCAAGAACCAGATTAGGCTCATTCAGAAATACTTTCAGCAGTAAGTCTATGACCTAACACCCTAGCGAGCCGTGATCTCACACTATAGGATGTGTTGATTAATTGTAGATGGTCAAAGTCACTTGTAAGCTATTTATCATAGTCATCATTAAGTGTCATAAGGGACCTATGAAAGGCCTTGTTAAGAGGGATCACTGCCATTTTATTTCAGTTTTCAACATGTCCTAGTGCATTCAAGGACCTATGGGTGGTTTAACCTCTTACTAAGGCTGAAATGAATCCGTGCTCTAGGTGCAGAGAAACAGAGTGTCTCACCCATGGTTATTGCCATAGAATCAGCAGCAGAAGCCATGTCATCTGGGCTTTGGAAGCAAGCCATTAAGAACAGTACTGGTGCCCAGTCTCCTCATGGATCAAACCCTCAAAATGAGCATAACATTGTGCCAGTGGCTGAACAATCAAATGTACAACACAAGGACATCCACACATATACTTTGTCATTCTTGACTTCTGGATGCTACCACTTGTACATTATTGGTATGGGCTTTGGGTCAGATTAATATGTCACCTGGAAGAGTGCATCACAAAGGAAAGCACACACATAACCCTACTGAGCTCACCTGCAAACCTATCTGTAGCAGGCTACTGTAGGAATCATGACTACTAAAACTCATAAAAGCTACGGCTTCTTGCTAGGACAAATGAAAACACTTTATCAGGTTAGTGCTTGGGCATGAGTGCTATTACCTTCCTGGTATAGGAACTCATACCTAAGGATCTGCCTAGAAAGATGCAAAGTGATTTCTCTAGGCATTTGCTGAATGAGTGTCTCTACCTGCAACTGAGAAGACTTGCAGCCTTGCAGCAAAGAAGACTTTGGGCTTGCATTTGGCATGGTTTCATTCTCCACAAAGGTAAAAAACAGAACAACAGGAAGGGCTGTTGGCTTAACTATCTTAGTATCCTTTATCTAAAACTGCTCTACATACTTGAATGGCCTTTGTGTCTTCATTAGGTGGGTTAGGTAAAGGGTTTCAACCAATTTTTGAGATGAACAATCCTAATCATTCCCTGTAATGCTCTGCATCAAGTTCCCTCTGATGGACACCTGATTAACAGTGACACAGTTTTCGGTCACTTTTGTGGGCAGAGGAGATCCTTCCCCCAACAGACAGGACATCCTCTAGAAGAGGAGAATTTCAGGGGTTGTCACCCATTGCAGTCCAGGAGCTTGCAAATTGTTTGATATGCTTGTTTGACTTTTGCCTTGTCTGTTGCCAACAACAGCAGTGAACAGACAAATACCTGTCATATCCAGAAGTTGACTGATAGGGATACTGTGCTGCAGTTATTTAGGGAGAGCAAAAAACACCTGCGTCATATCCTGGGGAGGAAGGTTTCTTCTCCCACCCTGTCACCCCACCATATTTATGGAAACCCGCAAACTTCCATAGGATTTAGAGTTTTGTAAGGAGATCTGTGAAACTGAGGAGGAAAAAGGTGGAAAGAATGAGAGAGGAAAAAATAAAGTAATTGCCTAATGTACATCTTTAATGAACTAAAACATATTCTCCCCACAAAGGACTCATAAGGGAAAAAATAGGATTCCTTGTGTACACCCTCAATCTTACACTGAATTTTCCATGGCAATTGGACCCGCAGCCTCACTTGAAAGGGTCTTCTAAAGGGGAAAGGATATTATAAGATTAGTGTATGCAAACGCACCCAATTAATTCAAGAGCATCATGGTTATTTCATTTATATTGCACCATAGGGGCATGCAATGCTTTACAGACGATTAGGGGCTATAAAAATTTAGAGAAAAGATGAAGCAGAATGCAAGGAGCTGGCAACCAACTGGAGTACAAGCCTTGACTAAAAGCTCTCACCATGGTGTTTATGGTTTGTTTGTTTGCTGTGGTTGTTTGTTAGTTTTGCTTTTTTTTGTTTCAAGGTTCAAGGAGTGTTTTTTGGCACTAATGCTTTTTTACAGGGAGGTAGAGACTGTTTAACATTATTGTTGGGCCTGTTCCAAGGATACAACGTTAGAAAACACACTCATTAAAACAGGTCTGAAGAAATGAAACACAAACGTGCATGACAAGGAGCAGGGAGATAAATCTGAGATAAATTGTAAGACATTTCCTGAGAGTTCGGTGCCACAGTAAATTGGTGGAGTAGAGACTGCATATGCCTAGGATCATCGGGTTGATGCTCCAGCTAGATGGGTGCTGTGCTCCCAGGTTAAGACAGATGTACATTAAGCACACCATGTCATTTGTGTTCTGCATGTCCAGCTAAGGGATACTCTTGAATCCTTGGGTTTTAGCTATCACAAGAGCAGTCAAGATCAAGAAGCATATTTCCATGATCAAAGAGGAATGCAACTCAAGAATCCAGATAGAGATCTTCTCATTGGGATCTAGATAGGCTTCTGTGCTGCAGCACTGAAATACTTCAGGAACAGCTGGGTCTTAAATCTATCCACAAGCCATATAAGTGAACATAGCAGCTTTTTCAAGAAATGTATACTTTTCTCATAGCAGTATATGACACCTGTTCTCTGTAAATGGCACTAAGCCACTAAGAATTTTAAAGGTAAGTTTTACTATATATGTTGTGATCTCAAAGCAGTTAAATCTTTAATGTGGCTTTTTTTTTTTTTATATGGAATAAGAAATATTTCTTGTTTATTTTGTTTAAAACAGTGAAGGTCATTCAAAAATCTGTTTAAAATCTTGACTGAAAAACAATAATTCTTATTTCGGTAGGATGGAGAAGGGGAAATGGGCACTTCCCCCATCCTTGAGTGTAATTTTGGCTTTCAGAGTTTCAGAATTCTGTTCTCAGTTCCTGCTTTTTCTAGTAGTAGCTTGAGTAGTTCCTGAAATAGCTTTGCATTATTTCACAAGAAGATGATTTTTATTGCTATTGTCCAGCAGCTACCACCAGTGATGCTGGGTCACCTAAACCTAAAGATTAGGGACATTAACTGATTTTTTATTTTACAGGATGGCCTCTGGGCTGAAGTCTGCTAAGAAAAAGCAACAAAAAATGACCCACCAGTATCTCTGACCATTGAGCAACTATCATCTGAACCAGTTTTATTTATAGAAAATTATGCATAGATCATCTGTATGTTTTTATTGACATGCTAAAACCTATTTAAACCTATCTGATTATTCTATGGTTCATTCCTTGTTCCTGCACAATATAAAGTACCTTTCTCCTGATTTTGCTGCATCTATACTAAGGGAAGTTATATTGTAGTAACTATTCCAATATGTCGTAGGATTGAAAGATTTCTGCTTGAAGCTACTGGCAAAGCCATTAATTCTGTGTGGGAAGGGAAAAGAATTGAGAAAATGTTACAGTTTTTGCTTAGAACAGTACTTTTGTGTGTGCGGGTGTGTTTGTGTTATTCAAATAATAAAAAATCAGCTGCAACAAGCATCCTGCCTAACCTTTTCCCAGCCTTCCTTTAAACAATGCTAAATACTGCCCTTCAGGAGCCCACACAGTCAAATATATGGCTAAATCAGCTTCTCATTCTCTCAGCCAAGATCCACAAACAGTGCTGCTGAATACCACCCTCCACAGAAGCCCTAGGCCCAACTTGGAGGAGCAACGTTACCCATTGCCTCCCTGCTGGTACTAACAGCAGAAGACCTCTGTGTATCTCTGCTCTTCTAAAGTAGCCTACATTGCTTGGCCAATACCTGGCTCAGAAAGATAAGTGGCAATAACTTAAACATTTCTTGTCTAGGCTACAAATACCCATTTCTTCTTCTCAGCTTGGCCCAAAGCACCAAATACTTGATGTTCCCTACTTAGATACTCCTACCTCACTGCTTTTAGGTGGCGCATGCAGTTCTTCAGATGAGTCATGAACTAGGACTGTCCTTCTGACAGAGACAGGCTTTGCTGTTCTCCACAAAGAGCTTCTAGAGACTCCATCCTGAGTTTCCTTGGAAACAGTGTCTGATCTGCATAACGCTCCATGGCACTTGACCATTCATCTCCATGGTGGTTATAAAAATCCCATCAGAAAAAGCCTTCGAGCTTTCTTAGCCCATTAAAAAAGAGTCTAGATATCAATCCTTTGATTCAACAGTAAAACAAAGAATAAAATTCTTCATTAGACTAATCTGGTCAAAATTGTTGAGAAGCTTAAATGTAAGTTCTAGTTCCAAATCCAGGAAGATGAGATCTGAGGCATTTTCCAATGGAGCTTTTGAGCTTGCCTACTTGGTAGTCACTATTAATTGTGAAAGGTGGCACCTGAAAGTTTTCAATACATTTTGCATTGTAGATGTGGACCCTAGTAAAGGAAAGGTTAACCTTCCTGATGTAAACATTTCTTAATAATCTTTCTGGGCTCACTTTAATCCACACAATGGGAGTTGGAGAATATAGTAGGCCTCTTCTACAGGGGAATTATGCAACAGCTTGTTAATAAATAGGGTTCATTTTCCAACTACAGCCCTTATTGTGATTAAGGCTATTTTTCTCTTCCTTAACCTCTTGAGTCAAAGACGGATGAAATGTGTGTAAACAAAACAGTGAGTCTTGAAAGTAAGTGATTTTTTTCCCTCATCTTTTGTTTGTCATTAACAGTCTTCTCAGTAGCTACCATTATGGCCACACTAAGCCACGTGACAGAAGGTAATGAAAATGAAGAGGAGAGGGGAAAGTTATTGCACTAGAACAAACTCTGTTATATTGCAGACTATATTACAAGTGAAAGGCACATGGCTGCATTGCCTAAGACTGTGGTGATACTGTAGGAGTCTCTCTCAGTTCTAAGCTGTTTATTAGCATGGAAAGATTTTGATTTAATAACTGTGATCAAAATCCCACTGAATATGCTAGTCATTATGTACCCAAACTGAAGATGCTCACCAAGGTTTATGATCTTTGCGTAAATTTAAGCATTCATTAAAAGGACCAGCTAGTATATTAGTTACATAAGGAAAGCATCCAAATGATTCTGTTGCCTGAAAAAGCCCTGACCTTTCAGAAAGCAGTTGGTATTGCTGTGCCAATGAAAATAGCAGCTAAAGATGTTAAGGAGAACCTGAATGTAGGACATTAAGCAGTGACCATGCTTAATGAGTAATAAGGTAAATCATTATAAGAGAGACCTCATTGTGCTTGAAGGGCTCCTATAAACTAAAGGGCAACATCAAAAGATATGTGAATATCATGGCTTCATCTATTTGAATAAATAACAGTGTCAGGAAATGCTCCCAGGCAGTTGAACCTTATAACCTGCATTTTTCAATTGTTAGAGCAATTCCTGTCATGGTTTAGATCCTGCCCAAATAGCATTCTCCTAAACAATTCTTTGGTACAAGGTGGGAACTTACAGGGTCCAGGGACCATTTCCAATTAGGAGTTGGATATGGCTCCCTGTTTTGGAGGTTAAGAAATGAACATTGGCTATTCCATGGCAGCTGGGATCACCATCAAAAAGAGATCATGACATACATAAGATCACTTGCTAAGTAGTGATTGCTTCGAAAATTCCCTAGAGCTATGTTCATAGGAGAATCATTGCAATTAGGATGGGAAAGGGACTGAAGAGACCATCATCTCAGGTCCATCTCCTGTGGCAGAACTCTTTTCTTTGTAGATATTTTATTATGTGGTAGCTGACACGAGTTCTGGTGAAAATGCACCATAGAGCTGGACAAATAAAGAGGTGCTAACAGAGAAGAGAGTGACAAGCCCAGAAGTTCCTTAGAATTTATAACAAGATCCAAGGCCTCCATTGCCACTTAACTCCTTTATTCAGGCCTTTTAAAGCAAATGCAAATTGACCAAGCCTGCAGGAGGCTTGCAGTAGTGGCACACAGACAAAAGAGAAGCTCTAGGGCACTGTCAAAGTAAGAGCGATGTTCAAAAGGCATATGGTAACTAACTGTGTGGAATATGGAAGAACTCCTCCTCTTGGACATCATGTCAAACTGGACTGAGGCAGAGTCAAGGGCACTGTGAGCCAGTTTTTCAGATGAACTTGGCATCCAGCTAAGCTTCAAAATAAGCAGGTGATTCTGTTAAAGATGCAATCTCAATTCAGATTTTAATGCTAAATAGGAGCTGCTTGACATTGACTGGACACATTAGAGGGTACATCCTAAGCTTAAGAAGCCAAGCACTTGAAAAGGGTGCAACATTTTTGCCAAATCTAGTATTTACAAACTGGACATCTCAGAGTCTTCTATGTATTAGCATTGATGGATATTCTAGTTCATTTTGAATGGGAGTTACCAGTCGTAATGACCTGTGATATCAACACGTGACTGATACCATTATCCTTTTTACAATAACTGATGGCAGTCAACTGCCTGTTGCTTATGAATCAGAGACTTTGTGCATGAGGAAAATCTCCATGGCCTCACTGTCTGGGAATCACCAAAGGTGGTGTAACAAAGTGAAACCTTTACTCATGAGGCCTTATGTTCATAATAAATAAAAAAGTATGGGCCAGCCAATCTCTTCCTACTTCCAAAGCAAGATATCTCATGGCAACAGTGAAAACTGTGGAAACAAAATCCTTGTCAGTACTCAATTGGAATAATACCACAGACTTATTGGCTAGCATACTGATGATCGGTTTTCCTGCCTGCCATGGCATAGTTTGCTCTAAATAAGAGAAATAAGGGTATTCAGTCTATGCCAGGCTTGGCATCCTAACAACTGCATGATTAGACACAGAAAGCTATCAAGAGTCACTTTTAAATTAGCCCTATTTCTTGGGGTAAAGGTAATGGCTCCAGTGATGTTAAATCTTTCTTTCAGTTCTCAAATAGACTGATCATGGATGATGACTGTCTCATGTGTTGGATCCAAGCTGTAATTCCCAAAAGGATGCAACAAGCTCTAAAAGAGGGATCATCTTCAAGGGGCTTGAATGAAATCAATTGCCAGAAGCCATCTTTGGTATTGTAACATTGAACATTAGAAGTCCAGCTCCATGTGTTGCTCTTTGAGCCTTATTGTAGCTAGAGGGAGGCGAGAACTTTTGTTTTAAGAATATGCAATCCTAGTTGATGAACTGTGAATTAAACTTAATTCCAAGGTACCTCTATTTTCAAGCACAACTCAAATAGGTACTCTCCAGCCAAAGGTTGCCAAGTGGAGCTTGGGTGATTTCTTGCACTGCTTCACATACATAACGTAAGGCTGGATAGGACAGACCCAGTGTTTTCTAATAAAACAAACATTTTTTTCAGAATTGTACACTAAATAGCTTCTGCCACAGACCTGTTGAAGATACAGAATACTTCCAGGTTATTAGCCTTTTTATACCATCTGGACACTGTCCAGCGAGTAGCTACAGAAAACTCTTTCTTGGGAAATAGTGAAGACACTTCATTGAGAAATACTGGAGATGCAAATAGCTGTTTTAAATTAAGTGGATGAAGAAAACCATTACAACACAACGTTATTTAGAAAACTTTAGAAGACTTCAGTTTCTAGAGCTTTTTAAAGAACATGAGAGAAACCCAAGTATGTTCAACTGTTACTTGCAAGATTTGACTGCATTTTCAGCTAATGCTGGGTAAGGTCATCTAGTTTTTTCAGTGCAGACAGGAAGCCAAACTGTGGCTGTACCAATCTGGTAGTCATTTCGGACTGACAGCAAAGGACCTTAAAACAGAAGATAGTCACAGTCCTTCCCTACTGTTCCCTGCTCTTAAAACAGGCTTGGTGTATTGCAAGAAGTACCCTGCACTGGTACAAGGTGATCTTATTCTGTAATGGTCAGAAGATGCAGGCTATCATAAGAGGACGAGGCCATTTCAGGCTCCTCATGACAGCTTTCTTGTTCAACATAGATGCATTTAATTAAACTGGGAACCAAAAGAGAGGCCTGACTTTGTAGGCAGGATAACAGCAAAGACTTCAAAGCAAAGGCATTATGTTCTCCATTGTGCAAGATACAAGGGGAAGAAAAAAAACATTCTTTCACTCTATCAAACATAATAAAAGGCTGAGTTAAGAGGCACAGAAAAAAATTTCTGGTTAATTTAAGGTGAAATCAGAAAAGAAAAAATACAAGGGCCTGCCTGGTTCTCAGGGCGTCATCACTGTTGCTGATTTTAGATAGTACATGGGATACTCAGCATCTCTGAAATTGAGATCCAAAAATTGAATGGGGCTGTATTGTTCCTTCACGCCACATTAGAAGGGCCATATTGTGTCTCAATCTGCAATTACAGTGCAGTTGGATCAAGAGGTTACATGGGAACAACACCATGGGCACACCTTGTATTGCATAAATTCTCGCAGCACATGTACTAAGCAGTGAATGCAAATGCATTCAGAGATTAAATGGTTATCCACAAGTCATGTTGCTTCTTCCCCACCCACACTTTAATCTGTGTGCCAGGAAGACAGTAACATTAGTAAAGAGGGTTCTAGCCCTTTTCTTCACTAGGGTGCTGCACGGGAGAGTCAGGGGGAAGACAAGATCACATCACTACCCTGCGACACTCCTGGAGGTTGGATCAGGGAGCAGATGTCAGTGAATTTTAAAACTGAAAAAAACACAACGCTCTGCACAAAGGTCATGAAGGTTTCTTGGGGAACTTGCAGTTGTTGTAACCCTGAAGAGCTGGATTTCTAAGGTCCCAGACAAACCAGTGTCATATGGAAGGAATTCTCTCAACTGCTAGAAATGGGGGAAAATCATACACTAACTCCATGTATTCCAGTATTCAGCTCCAAAACAATACTACAGCCTGTACCTTCAATTATTTTTCTTGAATTGTGGAGTGGTGAAATGGTCATTCAGTTATATTTTGGTCAACTTCCTATAACAATACCCTTATTTTGATTAGAATTTAATGAAGATGGGAATAGAAAAAGACAACAAAGAGAAGGGAAGAGGTAAGGAGATTCTGACAAGAGATATGATTGATGTTGTGTGTGCTTTATCTTTCACAGCTTATGTAATATATATATGAGAAATAGTTAGTTTGATAGTTAAAGAAACTAAAACCCTGTCGAGGATAAAATACATCAGGGACGCAGAACAATTCTTCATCTGGTTTGGCTATCATTCACTTTCCAGCCTACTGGCTGTCTCCCAGGAGACTTCATAATAGATCTGAGGCAATGATCCTCTCTCCTCAGGCCCCCACCATCTCTTCCCTTCTTCATTTCCAACTCTTCCTGCCACACCACCATCTTTTCTGTCCCATTCTGACAGCTCCCTGCCCGGGGCTGTGTAAAAGGAGTGTGTGAAAGCAACAAACCTCTGGAGAATGCAGGTGAAATGGCTGCCAGGAATGAGAATGAAGGAGATGAGGCTGGTCCATGCAGAGAGCTGGAAGCACAGTGGCATCCTCCAGTGCTGCTCACAGCCCCTTACAGGGCTGATTTACGGAGAGCGACAGGAGGAATGAGGGAGGCAGAAAGAGAGTCTCTCTGGAGACTCAAGAAGAAAAGTCAGGGATTCAAAGCAAAGATGAGGCCTGAGCAATGCAACTGAAATCTCTGCATGAACACTTTCCACCCAGCACTCTCCCTTCCCTAAATGCTGTATTTTCCCTCTACCTTTTAGTACCTCACCTCTCCACCTGCAGAGGCATGCTTCTGCTTGACAGCAGAAGGAAGGATGATGGGCCATGAAGATCCTGAACGATTTGGGATCTGCTTCTCCGGTGTCCCATCGCAGCCTCTTTGTGAAAGGACATGCTCAAAACAAAATCAATATTAGCATCTATAGCACATATATAGTGTTCAATGCAGCATTTCTGTAGTTTCTTAGAAATTTCCCAGACTTGACTCCTAGAATTGAATATCTGCAGTGAGCATTATTGCATTTTTTGTGGTTTTGCTGGGGTTTCCCCCCCCCTTTTTAATTTAATCTACAAAAATTGAGCTACTGTTCGAGAGATGTAGTAAGAATACACTGGGAAAGCTGGTGCTTTGAAACTTCATATGAATGGGAGAAAGAACATGAAATCTGTCAGGATAATGGGCTTCATGCTACAAATATGCCATTGGTACAGCCAAAAAAAATAGAGACACATTTACCATGACAGAAGGCTGTGCATAAAAATCCACAGGTGGCACATGAAGGATCTTGTTGGATCTAGTGGCATTATACTTTAAAGGTTTTGCCTGCACTGAGGCTGCCCAGTAAAAATACTGCTGTTCTCCTTAGGTTTGTGAAAGATGGATAAGTGTGATATCTTCCACAAAGAACAGGGACACTTATACACTGAATTATCAGCACCCAGATCCAGGCAGCAGAAGTAGTGTGTCAGTAGGTGAGACACAATAAATCAGTAGGTGCCTAAAGGCATGGGTTAGTTCTAAGATCTCTTACAGGGACAGTTGCAAAAGGTTCTGAGATCTAGAGCCGGGGAAGGTGTTCAGCTTGGATGTAGCATGACTGGGATACTTGCTTCATGAATCACTGTGGAGAAAATGTGAGATGGAGGAAAAATAGAAGATGAAAAAACTGTAATCTGTTTATTCAGAAGATGACTTCTGGGAGAAATGGAAGCAATAGAGAAGAGAGAAATTGAAATAGGTGACCAAGAAAATTAATACAGGGAAATTAACATAAGGAGCAGAGAGTGCAAAATTTATTTCTGCTTACCAAGGAGTCTAGGTCTTGGAGAAGTCCAACAGAAGCAAGGACTGATAGGGCAAAGGGTCTGTCAGTAGTACAAAGAAACACTAGGTGAAGAAGATAATGATGTGCAAAAAACTTTAGAAATGATAGAGCCAAATAGGTCTTATTTAAGGGAGAGCTAGCACTGGAAGAATTCTCACTTCCGATAGGAAACTCCTCTACAGCTAGGGGCAGCTCCCAAGAAACATTAGTCTCTGGCTACAGTTACCTATACTAGCTTCTATCTAAGTTCCCACATCCTGACCCCTAGAAGGTTCTGTTGGACTGGTACTACAGAAAAGGAAGGGGTCTGTGAAGTGGTCAAAGTCCTGCTGAACAAACAGAAACATCAGGATTTTTTCATTTTTCTGTTTGTTTATTTAAGAGACAGCAAGACATTTGTTAACAAGTTCATAGTATTGAACACGCAGAAGTAAGGAATTGCCACTCTTCAAGAAAATGCCTGTTTGACCTCGAAGTATGCATTTGCAGCAGAAGTCATGGGTGACTGTCAAACAATAAACTAGGAAGGGTGGTGGTAAATAGGCAGAAACCCCCAGGACTGCTGAACCCTGTGTCAGATTTCTGTCAGTAACAGGAAAATTTAGGGACAAGATTATCCCAGGGGCCAAGGGGGGATACAACAAAGTGAGGCCAATAGTCAGAGTATTAGAGTATCTAAGACAGCCTGACTGCCTTGTACAAAATGCCTGGAGGAGAGCCAGACATCTGAGAAGGAGCAATGGGGAGGACAGTTTGACCACCAGGGCAGTGTGCTAGAAGAAGATCAAAAGCTAGGACCTGAGGCAGGCCTGGAGCAAGCAATGAAATGGGCAGTGGAGGCCCCAAGGCAAGGAGCAGAGCCTCAGGAGAGAGGGCAACTGGTGTTCTGGTCACAATGAAGGGAAGAAGGGAATCCAGTGATGAAATTTGCTATTGAGTTTCTGCTTAGCAGGGTTTTCCAGAACTGGTCCTCACAGGGGGAATCTAAACATGCTACAAGTTTCACAGCTCTGCTGTGAGCTCAGAACATACACCTATTCCCGTGTCATATGCAAGACACTGAAGCAGCAGCAAATATTTGGACATAACAGCCACATGCCACTTCTCTCTGTAGGCAGCCACAGTAGGTATCAAAACCATAACTAGATCAGCCCTACTGGAGGGTTACAGCATCTGCTCTGGCATTCTTTGCTTTGCCCTGCCTGCCCTACTAAAATAGCCTCCTATTTTCTCTCTCTTTCTCTCCTTCCCCATCCTGTGGGGTCTCTCTGTCCTCTTGAAGGGGAAAAGCTGATATTCCACTCCTTTGAAAGATGTTTACTGTACCAAGAAAGTGCTGGAGCAGATAGCAGATGTCATGAAATTCTTCAAAGGGGGTCCTGCAAGTTACAGGTGAGTGAGGAAGGGTGCCATGAAGTGGCATAGAGGACCACAGCTGAAGGGGTGCTGCCTCTATTCTGGAGCAAATTCATGTAGGAGCAGATTTCAGTCCCACAATGAGATCATAATCGGATGTTGGGAATTTAGTGAGGTCAAAGTGAGACAAAGAAACCCTATTCTAATCTGCAAGCTGCACTAGCACCTAGCATCATCATTTTATGGTAGGATATATCAGTATTTAGGGAAGATAGCAGCACTGTTAAAGGGTCAAATGCCAGTACCCATAAGTAGTGAAGAGGCCCTCTTCATTTGAAAATTTCTTTGGCTATGCACCCCAAGATAGTTGTACACACTCAAGCTGATAGTTTTAACCTGTTTAAATCGGCTTAGAAAAAAAATATTAAAAAAGTTTTTAACTCAGGAAATGAAAATTAAAAGGGACTTCACAATTCAACAAGGCAGCTTCTCAAAGGCACAGAGCTGGCACAAGTAGTTCAGGATGATACTGTCCTGGGTATGAGCTGGATTTTTGCCATTCTTTTCACCAACTGGATCACACAGAAGCTGCTGTCTCACCTCACTGCAGTAGCCCAGAGCCTCCATTCCAATACCCAGAGATGTTTCCCATCCATTCCTGAGGCACAGGGCCTGCCAGAAAAAGCTGGAGTGAACCACTCCAGTTGGCGTTATATTCCTTGAGAATATGGAGAAATCAATCTCCTCTTTCTAAAACTTCAAGACTACTGTGAGTACAGCACACAAGGACTGCAGCCTGAAGTTAAAATTTCCTTATCTCCCTGCCATACACAAACTGAGCAAGAGTGTAGGTGAGGTTTACAAGCCAGGCCACTTTTTTCCCCCAAGAGTTCATTCTCACTCTTCTTGGCACAGAGCCATGGGGACCATTTACTGCTAATGGTAACTGCAGGCTCCATGTCAACATTAAGACCTTCATGTGAGTGGAAATACTTTATAATTGCAAATATAAGAATGAGTAGGAGAGGAGAATCAGGAAAATCCCCAGACCTCTCAGTTGCAACTGTCTTTGGCAAGAAATAAAACACAAAATGCATTCAAAGCAGTGCATAGCTATCAAAGACTGTTAAAACAAGCAGGAAATGGGAGATCTCCTGACAGTACAGCATTTGTAACAATTTTTCAACAGGAAAAGTGAGACCATATCCTGAGAAGATAATCTCTGTAACTGGTCACCTGAGTTTCAAGCATCCACAGGTGAAATCCATAATGTAGCCCTAGCTGCGTCATCTCTAAAGGGAGCTTTTCCATTAGCTCTTTGCAGGAAATGTAGCAAACAGTTTCACTGAAAGGCACTTTTTAAACACATTTACATAAGTAAGCTTTCACTTACCAAAAGCAGCCTTAGTCAATCCACTGGGGTTTTCCCATTGCGCCCTAAACTTAACAGCATATGATTGAAGAGCAATGGAGTAAGCAGCTTCTTCCCTAATTGCTCCTCCAAAGTGACTTTAGGCCCTGGGTGGTTGTATGAAGTGGAGTTTCTTCTGCTTGGGTTCGGGGAATTTGAGGTTGGCCTATGGGCCAGCTTTCCTAAGGAGGTTCATTACACCATCTCCCACTACATTATTTATCATTTGTTTGCTCAGCTCTTTTAATTGCTCTCTTATACTCCCTGCAGTCTTCTCACTGAGGCAAAATAGGCTTCTTCACCTCTTCTCCTGTAGTTCTGATCTCTGCCCTTCAGACACATGATCTACATGATCCTTCCAAAAGGTGAAGGCAGAATTTTGGAATAGGGATGAGCAGATCCAGATGCGACGGGAAAAGGGTAGACTGTATGGCATCTGGCTTACTCTTTTTGGGTGCTCCCCCTTGCTTCTTCCACTAATTCATGCTCCCCAACTCCCTCATAAACAGCATTGACATCACCCCCTTCTACAGGTACAAGGGTAGGCAAGAATTAGTGTGTAACAGTCAATGTTTAAGACCCCATGTTCTGTGAGCCATTAACATCTAGCACTTGGCTTATTACTAGATGTCAGCTCTTAAAATTGCAATTATGAGGAAAAGCAATTTTAAGTCATTATCATAAGCTTTCAAAAATGCATTTGTTTCCTTCCAGCCCCCACCCGCTTTCTTCCAAGTTCTAGGCAATTGAGTTAATTGGGGCAGTTGTCTTAATAGGCAGGAAGAAATAGCACCTCTAAAATGCTCTGTCTGCTCACTACTCCTCAAATGATTGTTACACTGCATTCTTTTTTTTTTAACAGTGAACCATGCAGGCAGGATTGAGGGGGTGCAAATCTTTTGCTAGTGTTCCTCAGCAATGACTGGGCTCCACTGTGCCTCAGCAGCAAGGCTGTTCCTTAACCATGCTGCTGGAAAGTGCATACCACACTGTAATGCAGTCACTATATATAGTCTATAAAGAGCTTTTGGAAACCATGAGGAAAAGAGCTATTTGATGTACAATAAATTATTAATTGTTATTAGTTACTATCTTGACAGGTTTCTGTTGCTCAGCTATCCTCCATCCCAAATTTGGGGGGCAAGGGGCATCTTCTTTCTCCATCCTGGTTTTCCCTCTTGCCCTCAGCCCAGTTTCAGACCAGCTGTCTCTGCATCTCTTTGCCTCTTACTGTCTGAGGACAAACTCGATTTCAGTCTTCCTTCAACTTCTGATATGTACAGGAATACAGAAAACAGCTCAACAAGCTAACAGGAGATGCTGTAGTCTGGATTCTGCCTTCACATCTAAAGCAGGATTTCACATTGTTACCCCCATGTACTGACCCCAGTACCTTATGTTTAGCAACACCATAGTAGTCTCAGCCAGTCAACAAGAGTGATCCATTTTTTCTTGCATTTATTATATGCCTTGAAAAGCATACATTCATTTGCAGTTTGTTTGAGCTCATATGCCTCTTGTGTTGCAAGTAGCCATCCACAAGCCTGCTGTGTGCATCCCACTTTTCTTTTATATGGACGGGCTTGGTATAAGGAAAACAAGTATGGAACAGGTAAGAGTTAGCTGCAAGGCACTGCAGCATCTGCCAGGAGCCAGCAAAGTGCAGCTCAAGGCCACTCATGCTTTTGCTCTGATAATGGGACTCTGGCAACTTCCCCCCTGTTTGTGAGTTTGCAGCACTAATACCTACTTTCCATTTAAATTTTCTGAGGCACAATTAAAGCCAGAAGAATGAATCCTTTTACTCAGCTCTTCCTGATAGGCACGTGCCCTGCAAAACACAAACCGCTGTTCAAGGGAGGAGTGGAGGAACTGTGAGGTTAAAGCTAACACTATGTGGCTGCAGCTTGACTATAGCCACAAGTCTTTGCTGAGCCATTTTATCTATAGGCCTGTACCCTGAGTCACTCCAACAACAAAGTGAAAACAGGAGGCAGAACTCTCTTGCCTTTGTCCCCAGAACAACCATCAAAGCCCTCAGAACCTCCATACAAACCCTGAAGTGATTCTTTCCTCACCAGTAGGGAAAAATATTAACTTCAATTTGAGTTTAAAATGGAAGCCTCAAAGCATCACACAGGAGAAGCACAATATAGGGCAAGGCTCTAAAAGAAATGGGCTTAGTGTCGTAAGTATTTTAAGCTGCAAAGAGAAAGGCATTTTTCAGGCAGAGGTATCATGCAGGCTACCTTGAGAACATGAACAGCAGCTCCATCTAGCACATGCCCCAGATCACTGCGTGTATTTGCTTGTCTCATCATTTGAAACAGACTATTCGATTTACAGGGAAGCAAGAGGCATCCTGCCTTCACCACACTATGACAAATATACCCCGTTGTCAGCCATGAGTGAGGCTGTACTACTGTGAATATTATTTACCTGCCAGGACTGATGAAGATAAACCAGCTTAGATGCCATTCTGGAAGCCAGGATAAAAATTTGCTTGGGCAAGCCTGTGGGAAGCGCAACCACCTATACTATCCATATTCTTATGTGCAAGCACAGCCATGGCAACTGTGCACACAGAGAGCACTGAAGAGTGTGAGGGAGGTGTATGTGCACATGAGGAAGTATATGAAACCTTTTCTGTGATGTCAGTAGCTGTATATAAAGCACTTCACACAGGTAGTGTATAAGAAAGCATTTCTAGATTATTGACTAGGTTTGGACATTTAATTCCAGGCTTTCTCATGCCAGCAAAAAAATAAGTAGAAATAACTAACCTTGGACTAATGATGATTAACTGTGAGATAGGGTGTGAGTATGCCTCATTGAAGACAAAAGGATGGGAATAGAATAGTAAAGGCAGAAGAACAGCATTTTTGCATCCCTGTTCCTGAAAAACTTTGTGCAATACTTTTCATTTTATTCTACAGAAAATAACTTGTCCCCAGAGTGTGCATGTATACTCCCTGCTTCTGCAAAGAGCGCGCTAGAGTGTAAAGATAGAAATTCAGAAGGAGGAACGAAATAGATTTATTTTTTTTTAAGTAGCAAACTTAAAACATTGCAAAAGGTTAGAATGATTTAGAACACCCAGTCTGAGCGGCCACGCTTGGCTGTTCTCCGAGTACGTGTGAGGTTATTCGCACACAGGACTCTTGCAGTGGCCAGAAAAATTGTGCTGCTTATGGCCTCTTTCATTTCTCTGCTCTCTCTATGAGAGAAAGTTACCTGTTTGCCATACAGGGACATGCCACACCTCAAGTATGCTCGTCCCTCACAGTAAAGGGCAAGCACAATGCGGACAGACTAGCTGCTCCCTTATTTCCTGTGAGGGAAGAGATGTCAGCCTAGCAGCCCACTCTTTTTGTTTAATTTCCTGAACCTAGTTTGTGACCAGATTTATGCTTTGTAAATTTGTTGATATGTAGAATGGCTTGGGTTGTAGGGGACCTTCAAAGATGGCCTATTTTCTTGTGTGTCAGTACTCTCCTATAGGGCAGTTACCTACAACATGACACTACAGTAGCCTTCATGGTCTCTGCCACATCAATTATACTATTTTTGTCCAGCAATTATGTAATTATTGTTTGTATTCTCCCTGTTGGACAGACCCTGTGGTATTTTTATCAGCAAAATCTAATTGGATACCAGGATTCTGTTATCTCTATGAAGTAGCTGTCACACAGGTGACATCATAATGTCAACTGTACTGACTGGCTGTCATTGTGAAAAGTAGTTACTTGGGAAGTAGTCAGCTCATGTAAGAGATAAACTGCAGATCTTCCTCAGCACAATACTATGCATGGAGATCACAGAGATAGAAAGGAGTTACTCAGTCATTCTAATTTCAAAATTGGCATGGGAGAAGGGGGTGAAGCTCAGACAGCCTCTAGCCAGCTAGGAATTAGCTTATGTACTTCCTCTAAAGAGAAGCTTTGACATTCTTTTACATCACCTACCAAACTTGGAGAAACTGAATGATTATGAAGAACGTAAGAGGTAATGGTAATTATGAGTGGAAGGACAAATTAGTATTGTCATGCCAGAAACTGAGTTACATCTAATGCCGCATTCATTGGTTTGTTGGCCTAGAAAATTCCACTTTAGGCAAAAAAGAGATAATGGCAATGGCATATGCACAAGGGGAGCAAAGAAGCAATGGCACAGTTACAGTAGATGTGTTGAGGTTGCCACTATGTGTAATCTACAGCAGAAAATAAAGCCTTTTCTGAAGAGATGGAATTATTTTGAGGGCCATTGAGATGAGATAGATGAATGACAGTCCAATCCTCATGATTGGCTCCTTAGAGGAAGAATGTTCACTGAATTATTGCTGAGCTCAAGCTAGGTCTGATAGTTTCAAGAGGCACAAAGCCAGGGAAAAGAAGACTCACGTGGCTTTTCCTCCTAGAGTAATGCCTGGCATACATTGAATACTCTTTGATTGCTCCAATCAAATATGCAATTTGAAAATATTTTGGTATTGTTATTCAAGCTGACAGCCATGAATGACCATCCAAGACTCTACCCAGACACATAAATAAAACTTTAGCTGAAGCTGCCATTATCAGTAGATTTATGAGTATGATGTTCAGTTAATTCTGTTGCAATTGAGAAAAGGAGCAAAGGAACATCAAACAACTAGAATTCAACTGAAAACAGACTCTTTTGAAAAGGTGAAACCTTAATTGACTCTCTAAGCAAAAATGAGCTGATAGTGAACTGCAAGATGGGAAACGAGCAAGCGATGCTTGAGAAGACTTTCCAGGAACTATCGTTAGAGTTCATCGTTTTGCTTTCACCATAGCCAACACCACTCATTAGGACTGTTGAAAAAAATACCCTCCAGCCTCTTGATCCTTAAATTTCAATTATCATTGCTATTGAAAATTGACAGTGCTGCACTGCCTACAAGAGAATGACAATGGTGGTGTTTTATCATCCTCTGGTTTATGTTATCTGAATACAAGTACATTTGTGATTTGATGATCAGATTATCAGAAAAATGTAGCCACTTGACCAAAGCATAGCCTTGCTTGTCAGTCTTGGAAGTAGTCACATTCAGGTGTCTGAATATGGAGCTTAATCCTGCTTCTGGAGTAATAAGTTTAGAAGAAGGTAAAGAAGGGCAGCTTTTCATACTGTACAGTAAGAGGCAGTAGAGCCCTGGCATGTCCAAAGTTTGGCTACATATCCTATTTAGAGAGTAATTTCTTGGAGAGAAGTGAAGCTGAAATTTTTAATAATAGCATCCTGAGATCCTAACACTTCCTATTTCTGAATCCTCCATTATGGCCTCTGCAGGAGCAGCAAGGAAAATCTTCTGTACACAGCAGGTAATATGGAGAAACATACACATAAGGTGAGTCAGAACATTGAAGGTAGAACAGTGAATTTCCATTCTCATCTCAGTTTTTAATTGTGTCTAAATTTCTCAGTAAACATTTTTCCTTCCTGAAATTCAGCATGCCTAGATCACTTGTTAGAGGAAAATGCTGCTGGGGGAAAATTGTATATAATTTGGAAAACATTTTAAGAAACAGAAGTTTTGTAAAAGTAAAAAATAAAATTTTTTTAGTTTTTCAAAACCTTCAAAGGTCTCTCCTCAAAATACAGGAAAACAACCTATGTCTGAAAACTCCACATTTGTTTTATTCATTGTTTTCTCTTCAGGAAGATCTATATGCAAGATCCATACCTGAAAGGACAGCAAGGGCCTTTCTACAAAAAAAACCCTTGCTGGTATTGATGTAATTACATTGGTGCCAACTTTCTTAATGTAGGCAGTGCTTCAGTTGACCTTGAAAAATATGGAATCTCTCCAACTGGTTTACACACTTGCTGCAGGTCATGTGGAGTATGTAACCTCAAAAAAATCAAGTCCTTATGCTAGTTATTCAATATAGCAGGAAAATTAGCTCACCTTGTGTTTTTTCTTGTGCTTGTCAGACAATATTCTAGCACTACAAATGGAGATAAAGAATTTGCTGCTCCATTCCTGGGCAACAGATGCCTGCTGTGGCATCTTCTCTTCAGCCTTGTGCTTTGAGTCCCAGAGAGAGGGCAGAAGTAAAGGAAGAATTGAGAGAATTGATAGAGGTTTCTTAAAGTACCCCATCAATGTCAGATTCAAACCATTCGATGTCATTAGAAGAGGAGTAGGCTGTTGTCATTTTTCTCCTGTTTATATTGCCTTTGCAGCCAGGCAAAATAAGAAAAGTGAAATTACAGCTCTGGAGAGCTTCTCTTCCCTCCTTTTTTTTGTAATTCTGTCATCCTATTTGACTCTTCTTCTTAGCTGTTTGGGAACTGTCACCTTGTATAGAATCCAGGGGGTCTCTGGCAATCCAAAGTGACAAAAAATAATATAGTGGAAAAAAATCACCCAAGAGGCAGATGAAAGAAACAGTGAAGCCAACAGAAAAATAACAAAAGGGAAGCAATGGGGCTGAATTGGTTGAAGCTGTTGTTTGTGTGCTCTAGAAATACCAGCAATGACGAAGAGGCAATAAATTGCCTTGAAGCCCTCTATGATCTTTTCCCTATTTTCTGTCACCCTGGAGATCAACTGTGTGCATTGGAAGTTTCTTTATCTCACCCCTTACCATATCCTCTCTCTTTTTCCTGGGATTTAACAGATGTGGTAACCTTTGTGCTTTTTGTTGTACGCTCGGGAAATAAAATTTCACTCAGTTAAACCACATTGTGAGTGAAATGCAGCCATCAGCTCAGGTGGACTTAGAGTACAGCATCTCAGAGAATCCAAATGAGGCAGCCTCCACATGCCATCATGTCTTGAAGAACTGCTCCATTGTCCTCTGTCTGCCCTGGATCCTTCCCTCTCATCGACCAACCAGTAGCCTACAGCTACTAAATTAGTCAGTAACGAAACCCCAAATCCCATATCTCCCACTATCAGGCTTAGAGGGAATGACTAACTCCTAGGTTTGATGAAATGGTTATGGATCTACATTAGAGTCCTTGAGGAGAGATGAGAGAGAAGTGCTAAATCCCATTACAAATTTTTTGCCTGAAAAAAAAGATTGAGAGTTGCAGAGATGGGGGATCCTGTCTGTTTTCGAAAGGCTGGTGTGCACAAGGACTTCTGAGCTGATCAATAAAGTGCCAGTACTTTGTGTCTCTAGCACTAAGAAAAGCATTGCAAAATACAGAAATGTCAGTTATTTGACATTTTAATTACATCTGAATTAAAGTTCTGAGCTAGTGTAGAGAAGAAATTAGGTGAAGATTAGAAAAATAAAGGTGTGTTTTTTATTGGAGAAGAGTTTTAAATTCACTGTGTGGCAAATGGAAAAGTAGCTCTCACGTCTCTATGGTCCTTCCATCTGAGAGGATGGTGTGAGAACCCTTGAAATTCTTTGATCTGGCTGTGAGAACCTGTGATTCCTCTCACTGTGAAGCTCCTTCAGAGAGCTATTCACTGGAGCCCTTCTCTGAGCATGGGACCTTCTTTTTAACTTTACAACTGCACCATCAAGATAATTGAACTTCCTGGCTTGACATCCACCATTTGAAAATCCCTGACTTAGTGGGCACTTTTCCATTGGGATAGATGGAATGATGTTACAAAGTAGAAGTAGTACTATTTCTGAGCAGTTTCAGCCTGGCCATAAATCTTGTGTCACAGATCAAGTCAAACTGGTAATAAATCTCTTAAAACTTGTAAGACATGATGCCAGATCTTGGAAAAGGAAGTACAAGTCCATTGACTGCCAACAACTGTTTGCATGAGATTTTCTCTTTCTTTCTCACTATCCCAAATACCAATGCCATGTCTGTTTTAGCTGTTTCTGAGGTAATGTGGCTCTGAAAAAGAGTACAGCAGGCTAGAGGTGGACAGAAAATGCTATTTCCATACTATTTTCTCAGATTGCCAAAATTTTCATTCTGCACTGTTTATAATACAGCTGGAGGCAGGGCAAGCCACAGTGTTAGTGTCAATATTTTTCTTAGCTCCTTCTGTCAACACCTCTGAGGTCAAATTCTCTGACTGTCTAGTTTGTAGTAGAGCATCTGTGGGGCATCATGAGAGTGGCCCCATCAACATACCAAAAAGAAATAATGCAGCACTTTCTTAAGCACCTCTAAAGTTTCCCTGAAAGAGTGTGAGTGGACGCTGTCATGTATGAGAAACTTATAGATGGTCTACATCTCCATCATCACACTCATATCCCATCACTGCTGTTTCATGTATGTTGTCCATCAAAACCTCTTTGGAAAGCATGAGGCAGTTATGATCATCAGGAGGATGCTCACAAATTGAAGCTGAGCAGAAAGATATCCTAGTATCTGCTTAGCTTCAGCAATGAGTCATTTCCCATGAAGGGGAAAAAACCAACATCTGTCAAAGTTGTTTTACAAAAACAAGAAAGAATGATTCAATCATAACAAGTAGGTGACAAACAGGTGTCTATTCGACTGGACTAGTTCTTATTCCTGAATTTCCCGTCTCTCACATCCTAGGTGAGTGCGCCAGCAGGTCTACATAACCAACTTCCTCCCTAGCTGATGACTATGATAACAGTTAACACAAAGACCTTCTATTGAAAATAAACCCAAGAAAACCCCAAAAACACCACATGAGAAAAGCCATGTTTATTGGGAACAGAGACATGGTTATTGGTTAAAACCTTGGCCACCATGTTGTTTGGTACTCAGGTCCAGCCGATATCTTTCATAAAAAATTCCCAGTTGAGATCAAAAACTCCTCCTAAACAAAAGTTACATTTAAAAACAACCAGTTCATTGTTGTATTTCAACAAACTGAAAGTCTTACAAAAATTTGTCAATAAAATCCCCATTGAACTTCAGTGAAAGATGCTCCAAGAAACAGCATTGGGACAAGTATTATAAATACCAAGGATCTGGGATACAGGTCAGCAAGAGTCTGATATAAAAGCATTTGACCTTGTTTCTCAGTTTCCATATGCCATACTCATTCACTATGGAAGCATTCAGACAAGCCAACAGTTGTTCCTTTTCATTTAATCTTTTTGCCAAATAATAAATCTTTCAGACAGCTTCACTGGAATTATTCATACACACAAGCAATCAGCTACTGGAATATTTTGCTCTGCTGGTTGTTGCTCTCCTTCATATTCCCTGAATTTCATGTACCTTCTCATAGTGTCCTCTTTGATGGTATGGGAAGGCAAAAACAGCTTTTTAACTTCAGATGAGAGCACAAAGTTTTTGATGCTAACAAGGGACCAGTGAACTTTTTACAATTCTGTTAAATTATATAGAAGTTATAGCTTCTCTCTTTTAAAGACAAATGCTTTGAAAGTCACTTAATTGTGGTACAGACATCTGAGTGCCAAAATGAAATCACTGAGCTGATGCAGGGAGTAATAAGAACAAAAAAAATGCTGGAGACTCAAGCAGGACTGAGCAATCAGAAGTGGAACACTAGAAGCAAAGCATCTAGAGCATAGTCCAGGTAGCAAGGCAAGAATTGAATACTTTTGTCTGTTGACATATTTGGATTTAATTTTTACTTAAAGCTTTGTAACAACCTTTGCTACTAAAAGAAGACAAAAAAGAAAAACTAAGAAGTTGAGAAAACACAACTACAAGTAAAGTTTTAAAGAGAAAATGCTTTCTTGATTTTGAAACTCCTTTGATTAAGAAATGGCTTCTTTCTACCCAGCATCTTCCATTGCAGGTCTCAGAATATAAAAAATGGGCATCCAAATTATGATGTGTTACAAAGGACAGAGATTATGGCCAGTTGAGTTAATAGTCAAGTTTGTAGCAAATGAGGTTCCCACAAGCATAAGTAGTGCTGTCATCCAACCACGTTCAGTTGAAGAAGCAGAGACACATCTGTGTTCCTAAAGGCATGAGGAAAACATAAATGGAAAGCATTCCAAAAGACATAAAGACCTTTTTCTGGCTTTAACTAGTCCCAACAGATATTTATCCATCTTGGGGTTTTTTGTGAAAACTTCAAAGAAAAAATTCAATACCCTTCTCAGGCAATCTATTTTAGTGCTTAACTATTCTTACTGCTAGAAAGTTATTCTTAATGTCTAACCTAGATCTTCTTGCTGCAATTTAAGCCCATCATTTCTCATTCTTTCCTTTGTGGATGTGGATAGCAGTGTTATCTCCACAGATACTGAAGGTCTAACAGCAAATTCAGCTTCCCTTACTGTCAGCCACGGACCTTAATTACAAGATGATTTCAACTCTCATAGCTCATATTTGTATATATGCTATGTATATTTACAGCACATGCCAAAGATGACTGCTTTGAATGGATAGCTGTGAGTATTTTGCTGTGGTAGAGAAAACAAATTGCCATTACTGGCATTACAGCACAAGAAACATTTTTCACACACCATCTTAAGTAAGTATTCTATACACACACACATATATACAGTTCTTCCATTAAAAGCAGTGTTGTTTACATACCCAGACAGTTCTAAGGACAATGTAATACCTTCACCAGTGTACTCAGTCCATATCTGCATGCAGCCACCCAAGTGCTTGCACAGACACAAAGGCATATGAATGCTTATGGATCTGTGGCACAAACTTGCAGATGGTATAAATCAGTGTCATTTCTACTCAGCCTAACTCCCATTCTAGTTGGCCATAAGGTACGAACAGACAAGTGCGTAGATCCCCATGTCTATACAGCCATATGGGCTTTATACCCAGGTGGGTGTGCATTGCATAACTCCCTGCCCTGATGGATGCCACAGTACAGCTGCCAGCCTGGCCACCCAAAGCACAAACTGAAGCAGTGTTGAGTTTCCATTAGCAGAAAACTCTGGCTCAGGCACTTAGAAGAAGGAGCACGAGCAACATAGCACACTACAGCAGGGCCCTGTTCAACCAATTAGGGTTAACACATTTCTGGTTAATGAGAGGTGCCGGTCATGATTGTAAATTAATATTTTCCAGTGGCTACCCATGCACTCAAGTGTCAGTATTGATCAAACTTACCTCTGGCCAGTTAATGCTGATGGATTCAACAGCAACATACGCCTGCTCATCTGTTACCCAATTAAGATAAGCTCTTGACTCATCCTAATAGCTGTATTTATTGTCATCAAGAATATTGATGTATCTCTGTGCTAACTGCAAGCCAACATATACATGTGAGCACATGCAAAGGACGCGGTGTTGCTCTGGGAATTGTCCCAGGCTAAAACCACAGTGAGAAAGACGTTTGTTAGCCTTCAAGTTTGTTTGTCTGAAGATGCAGTGTTTTCTATGGGGAAAGAGAAAAAAAGGATCCTCCCTTTCTCTAGTTTTACTAGATGAGATTTCCCTCCTCTGCAGTGCATCAGAGAATAAGCAGCACAGCAGGCTCCTCAAATAAACAGCTTGGATCTTTAAAGACTAGAGCAAATGGAAGCCTCCTGTTGCACAGGGAGTCCAGCATGTGAGAAATGCTGGGCATTCAAGGAAAATGCCTATGGGAGGAACCAAATAAGGATTAATGAGCATCTTTTATATGGTTCTCTACATTTCTAGCATGACTATCTGAATCAGAAGCTGCTGGGTAGCTAATGGGCCTTGGGTAAGGGGCACAACAGCAGCTGTCTGTGCAAAGCAAACAAAAGATTATAGGAAAATTTAACATCTTCCTTGCAGTGCAAGGAATTTGTTTCTGAGATGTTGGTACATAATTTAGCCAACCCAAGTGATGCTTGGCCCTTCCTGGAAACCTGCCTGCCCCTAGACAATGGGCAATTAAACAGAGCAAGACCCATTTCCTCGTAAAAAGATAATTCTAAATTATAACATAAGTGAGAGTTTGAAGGAGGACAGTTCATCTCTGCAGCCAAAGCTCCCATTCTGTGCAGCCAAGATTGCATACTGTGGGTGTATAAAGTTGAATTAGAAACGAGGGGTGTAAATGTGACTCCTAATGCTCATCAAGTCAGAAAGCAGTTAACACAGGTCTTGTAGTGTGCAACGCTGGCTTCCATGTGTACTCATTAAGGATACCTTTTTCCTGCCATCTGAGCACAAATGAGACAGAACCACCTGACTTATGCAGAGGATAAGTTGGTCACAGGGAAATGGTTGGAATATCAAGTCGTCAGTAAAAACCTATCTGGATGTTTTTGTAAGTGGTAGCCTCAATCGATCTTCCAATTTGACAGTTGCCCTCAAGGTAGCTTATAGTCCTGAAAGCACCTTATTAAGCTGCAGTTAACGGCAGCTCACACAGAGTGACAAAAGTTTGAATGGGATCTTGCAAATGGACCTATTTAATCCATCAGAGGTGGAACTTGCAAACCTGCTGCCACAGAGTGATGGCAGAGCTCACGCTGCTTCTGCTTCTGTCCAATATGTCCTTTAGATAAGTGAAGGACAGCTATCTCCAGGGCTCTCCACTTAGTACTCTTCACCATTCACTAAATTAAAAAGTGAGCGATTGACAGCACATCTTATTAAATGATGCTCCTCTCCTCTTCCCCCTCCAACCATGGTCATGTTTTAAGAGCCACAGACACTTTTCCGGTGTCTTTTTAATTTGATTTAACTAAAAAAATAACACACAAAGCCATTTGGCCTTGTGCCACTCAGTGTATTGCTATAGAGTAGGCATGAGTTATAGGGTAATATTTCACACCCTGTTGTGTCTTATTACTTAACTAATAACAATATTTACCCAGGGTTTTCCCCAAGCAATTCAGACAGGTTTAAAAGAAATCTTGATTAAAGAATGACAGCCAAAGTATTGGATGTTAAGTATAAATAAGAGTAATGTGAAGAGAGTGGAAAAGTTTACTGTTGCATCCTGGTAGTTTGCAGTAAATCAGTATAATATAAAAGTTGCTCCTTTTCTAGGCTTCTCCATTTGCCAGCTCTGTCACTGCAGCCCAGAGCTGCCAGACTTCTTGCATAAGTGCAGCTATTGTGGGCTGCAACTACTGTCAGAGGCTGAATCTTTTACCCGAAGCCCTTAACCACTAAAGCTAAGGGAATAACTGGCCACCTCTTGCCTTTTCTGTGTTCAGAAAATTCCTGTTGCCTGAGCTCGGTTTGTTCACAAAGGACACAGTAGAGTCATGAGAAAGAGTTAACTTTATTCAAATGAAAGGAGAGCCCACCAAGGCATTCCTCAGGTGGGGTTTCTCAAATTGCTGGAATGCATAGCCTCTTATTATCCTAAAATTTCCAGGCCATTTGAAGTCCCTATCATCTCACCATTAGTTTAGGGTAATCAGGACTTAAGGATTCCCCAGCATGACTACGACACATATCAAGGCCTAACATTCCTCTTGAAGTCACACCACCAGTTTCTAGTCACATCTACTTGTCATGATTCTCTTCTCTTTTGTAGAGAGCACCTTCTAGCTTAACTTTTTGCCAAGTCATTTGTTGTAGAGATATCCATCCCCTTACCATCTGGATCTAAGCGCCAAGAAGTACAACTATAGCAAATTAGTGTACTGAAGACTTCATCTTCCACAAATTCCCCAACACTCTCAGAAGTTTGCAACTACAAACAGACTTTTTTCAGTTGATACAAAATGACCACCTCTTGGTGTATTATCTGTGGAACTCACTGCTGAGGCTGACAAAGCCAAGGATCAAGTAAATTACAAGGACATTAGCTGTTACCAGTAAAAGCACCCACATTCAAGCCAGAGAGGATATGACATTTTTACTCATTCACATAAATCTTTCATCAGTCAACCAGCAACTGTCTCTTTGGTAGATTATTCCGTGTTCCAGTACTTTGTGATTTCTGCTGAAATAGTCAGTGCTGCCCTCTGTTCAAGGCAGAATACAGAGCTATCACAGTTCTTGTCTCACTTCCTTTGGTAATTCTCCAGCTGACTCAGGGACTTAAGCTACACATCCATTCAGCTAAGGAAGGCAGTTCAGATTCCCTTCAGCCTAACTGCATTTAGAAAACTCATCTAATACAGTAAATACAAGGACTCCTGTCAAAAGCAAAGAAGAAAAAATACATTCAAATTTATGTTCAAGTTTCTGTTTTCCTGTCTGCCTCATAGATTATCTGTCCACTGGAAGAAGGAAAAAAACATCACCATATTCTGCAGCTTCTTGTTTTCCCATTCCCCTCCATAAGTTCACCAGCCTTGATATGACTGTTCTGTAAGAGTGATTAAAATCACAGCCTTAGTTGGGATGTACATAAGCCAGGGCTGAGTACTCTAAACAACATCGTTTCTGTAGATTTACTTAAGCTGATGAATGGGCAAAATCCTGCAGTTTTTACTCAGGCAAAACATCACTCCAAGATGCTGAGTATTTTGAATAAATAAAGGCTTTAGGATTTCGTCCAACAGCAGTAATTTTGGAGCAGACACCTTAAAAAACATGAGTCACTCCTGACAAGGATCTGACATAGAGTGCTCTTATGGTCCATACCATACCACCAGCTGTCTGTCACTGTCTGCATTCCTGAGAGAAGGGTTGCGGTGGGCAGTTGCTGGGGAGCAGAAGTGAAATTACTGAAGATCTGCATCCTTGATCAGGCTGGGTGTCCTTTCATTCATTGGTATATCAGTATTCCCCAGTCTTGCTTCCACGTTGGAAAGACTGTGTATGAAACACTAGTTCTGCTCCAAGAGTGAGTATCTAAGCAGTATTTGTGTTTGCAAAGTCTGTCCTATATGTGAGTTCAAATTATGTTCTGCTAGGGAAGATATGCAGTACAAGGGCAATGAGAGACCAAGGTCCTTCTTTGACTCCTCACCAACAGGGAAAGGAGTCCTACAAGCTGAGCATAGTCACGTGGAGGTGGTACTGATGAATAAAGAGGGAAGAAAGGAATAAGACTCCATATGTTACTGAGAATATTTAGTTCCAATCATTTCTGTTTTCACTTTGCACTGGCATGACCTACGTTTGCAGTAAAGTTTTAGCCTTTCTTACCACATACTTCCTCTCGTTCCCCATTCATCTCTCTTTTAAGTACAGCCAGTTGCAGTCACTCCAGCTTTTCTGCCCTCAGCTCTGTACTCCACCAGGTTCTACCCAGCATCTTCCCAGCCCTTTTTCCCTACACAAGCACCTATACTCCTCCCACACACATCAGTCTCCACTCCTTATGTCCCCTCCGATTCTGGTTGGGAATGGTGTAGGCTCATTATTAACTCTGCCAGCTGCTTCATTGCCCTGACTATCAGCAAACCAAACCAGAAAGGCCTTTGTTCTTCAGGACATCCTTCCCATCTGACTCTGACTGGGCAGCTTATCACCCAGAAGCAGCAGCTTTTGCCCTGGCAGCTTATTTCTACATGACAATCCTTCTGTGCTGACAAAAAAGAACCTTCACTTTCCTCTTCCAGACCTCTACCATTTGCCTTTCATTTCTTTCCTAAGGGAAGGGAGGGAATTGTACCATCCCTCCTGGCTGAACTGCTTCTGCTGGGTATATTCTGTCCCCCTGCAGCAGATAGAGGTTCTAAGGAAAGTATAAGTGGCCTTGGTAAAAGTCTTCATATCCTTATGAAGTAACTTGCAAGCCAGGAGCTAAAATGACTGGCAAGAATGATAAATATGGCAGGCATTATTAGTTTCTAATATGGAATTAGTGACTGTGCTTGAAAAGCAAAAAATGCCAGATGATAAAATCCCCCAAAATCACTGTGCATATAAATAATAGGTCTGAAATATTAACAGTAACTTAGCTATCAGAGTAAAGACTGACCAGACTTCAGCCCAAGAGCAACACCAGCTGCTGGTTTTTGGAGTTGTGGGACAGGCATCCACAGACAAGAAAGAAATGGGAGGACTAGAAGCAATGGGTGTAAATTGGAAGGGGATAGATTTAGACTTGACATAAGAAAGAAATTCTTTACAGTGAGGGTGGTGAAGCACTGGAACAGGTTGCCCAGAGAGGTTGTGGATGCCCCCTCTACGGAGGTGTTCAAGACCAGGCTGGACAAGGCACTGAGCAGCCTGATCTAGTGGGAGGTGTCCCTGCCTATGGCAGGGGGGTTGGAACTCGATGATCTTTAAGGTCCCTTCCAACCCAAACTATTCTATGATTCTATGATTCTATGAAATGATGCCCCAGACTTCAGTTCCCATTAACACCTGAAGTGCCTCAAGTTTCAGTTGTGGAAATTGTATTTCAATCTTTTATTCCAACATAGATAGAGACAAATCTGAAACAAGAAAATACTATTTCTATTTTCTCTTAGCCTAAGGATTTAGCTCTTGAGGAATGCTGCAAAGAACATATGCCCCATTTATCTGATTTTTTAAAAAGCACAGCCCATATTTTGGAAGATCATTACTTTCTTTCGTGAATGGTTGTGTACTTGTCTCATTGACAAGCACACATCCAGACTTTTCACTTTCTCTCTGCTGTTGGATGTCTTTCCCTAAGCTTGCTCTTTTCCAGTGCAGGTCAACATCAGCATGAGTGGAAGAAGGAATTTAAGCACTCTGGAAATAAAAAGAAGCAATCTCTAGGTTAAAGACCTAGAAGAATTCCAGATCTGTTAAACCAGAGGGTCATTTTGCAAAGTATTGCTCTCCTCTGAAAGCCCACTGCATGAACCCCACTTGGAAACGTTCCTGCTGAGGTAGCAAAGACCTTTGAAAAACACAGGATCCAGAGGGACAGAAATGAGAGACTAGTCTGTTTTAATTCAGTGAGTAGTTCCGTGTAGAAAAACATGACTCCCTTAATAACACAGCCTCCTAATTTTCCTCAACCATTCAGGGAGCCTTCTATTTCTTCATGTGAAATGTATTTCAGCATAATTTCTCAACTACTAAAATTCTGAATCCTTTCTTTGTAGTGCCCTAACTCACTACACCTCCACGCCTGACTGCTCCCCTTGGTGGGAACACAGGTGTCCTTGTGCTTACTCCCACCCAACAAACCCTATTTTCTTACCATCTTTCCTTCCTGTCCTCTGTGGCAGTCATTCTGTAGAGATGAAGCAGCCTATTGCATAAGAAAAACCTCTCCCTGAGGCACGGGGACCTTCCAAACATCACAACAGCTTTGTGGAGTGCTGCTGCCCTGCCCCTAGAGGAAAAGTCTTTAAAGCCCAGGCCCTGTCTGTATTTCCATTTCTGTTTCAAGACATGTTTTTGTGAGCCCTGCAAGTATGAAGTAAGAACAATTCCTATCTTTGCACACAGAGTAAGCAGATATTATGAGTGAGAAAAATACTGAAGGTAGGTTCTGGAAGTGGTGGTGTGCTGGAAAGAGCACTTTAGGGAACAGCACATTTTTTTATATGCAGTCTCCTTGTACCTCCTGAGAACCAAACAAAGCTCTACAAGAAAACAGAAGAGATCCAAATATGTATTATTCCCGGGATACCAAATAAGCAGTACAAAGCACAAACTCATGTATCAAGACCAGAAGGAAATACTATGATTTTTCCTGATTACCTAGCACTGACTATTGAACTTCAACTAAAAATATCTGTATCAAAGTGCCTGTTTGAGAGATAGAATCTCTTTCAGATAGGAGGCAAACCTTGATTTGAAAATCTGATATATGGGAAAGCTAATAGTTCACCAGTTATTTCATTCTGATGGTAAGTTATCCTCACCATTGAAAATGTTATACTTGTTTCTGGCCTGCTGTTGTTCAGTGTAATTCAGCTTGCAACTACTGGGCCTTGTCTCTCTTTTGTCTGACAGAGCTACTGAAACTGTCCTGGATAGGTGAGCAGGGACTGTGGTGATCTTTCTCAGTCTTCTCTAAACAGATTGAGTTTCCTCCTCTCATTCTGAGCCAGATTTACAAACACTGTGTCACCTGATCTACTACATACAGGATGTCTCTGTTCACTGCAGGGGGTTGGACTAGGTGATCTTTGAAGGTCACTTCCGAGTCTGTGATTCTTTGATTCTGTGATTCCTACATCCCCAAGCCAACCTAAATAATTCCCCTTAGTTACTCCTACACCCTGAAGCAAACCTGCATGTCTCTAATGTGCTGAATCCTTTAAATGTTTTTAAAGTATTCTAACACTCTAGGTGGGTTGGTCAACTTACACTTGCTTATTTTCAATTTTCCTACATCACTGTCAATGCAAGCTTACAGTTCATTCTTTCCATTCCTTTCATCTCTTATTTCACATTTTGATATCCATCTGAACTGAGGCATCATTACNTTTTGTCTAACAAATGCAAGCACAGTTAAATTTCACCCCAACTCTTCAGAGTAAATATGGCAGAGACTGGAAAATGCAAACAACAGAAGTTCTTAATGATTCATGATATCTGCAGGAGAACCAGCAAGCACACAATAGGAAAACAACTTCTTCAGCTATGGAACAGAAGTATCTCATCAAATGAATTTTGAGTTTGTTTCATATTTTTGTTTTTAATTTAGGGCACAATCAACACATTATCTGTACTTCAAGGAGCAACATGTGCAAGGATACAAGACAAATCTATCTGGTATTATAGATGGCATTTTAGTCATGCTGAAGCTTTTGATACATCTAAGTCCCTTGCCCTGCCTAGAGACAGCTGAGAGTACCAAATCCTCTCTCTGTTAAAAGAGTAAAGCAGCATTCTTATTTTAGTGCTGCTCTTGTCACAGGCATAATCTTGCCTCCTTTCAGGGAACAGGACAACCAGAAAGCATAACCCAGCTTTGCATCCATTTATATGGACTCTCTAAACTCATCAAAGGCAAGGATAAAAAGGGTCGGTTTGTGAAATGCCAAACTAGTCACTCAGTTTGAGCTGCCATCAATAGCAGCTTAATTAGAGAATCACAGGATCTTTGAGATTGGAAAGGATCTCCTGAGATTGCCTAGTACAATAAGATGCTTTCAAGACCTTAAGTCATCTCTGGGACACCAGTCATGACTGATCTCCTGCCAAGCAAAGGAATAGCAGTGCTTGTATTTGGTTTAAAACCCTCTCCAATATACTCAGCTGTTCCTTGGGAAAACTCAGCAGATACTTAGATCCCACTTCCCTTAAGTGAGGGTCTTTGTGTTCTAGTACTGCAAAAATGTCTGATGCTCTACATTTTAATATGAATTATCTGGAAAATGCAGCAGACATTTTGAGGGGAATTAAAGAAGGCATTTTAGCTTTGACCAAGATGATGCGTAGCAGAAGGGAAGGCATAGATGCCTTGCTTTAGCAACACTATTGCAAAAAATTCTGACCTGGCTAAAATCCAACTGTTACCGCTAACTTTTTGGCCCAGACACAACACTAAATAATCCATTACACTGCCAGGTTTGTTTGGAATACAAAGTGAATTACTTGTTTCTTGGCTCAAACTTTCAACAGAAGATGCTCATCTCAAGGTAACTGACACTTCACCATGTAGCAAGGACTCACCTCTGAGACACAAACATTTTGTTTCACTGACTAATCTTTTTCTGGATTTATAGGACATGCCCATCCCTGGAGCTCAGGTCATATGTGCATCGTAGAATAAAAATGGCATAAATCTCCTACTTTTCAGCAATAGAAAGCAATAGATAATTAATTCCTCCTGGGGTCTCCTTAAACAACTACTTAACTCATTGCTGGACCTTATGTTATTCCTTTATGGGTCATTATGGTCCTCTGACTTGCCAGGATTTTTCCTCTTAGGAAAAAGCAGTTCTTACTGTTAAGCCAAGCCAACAATGACTCTTGATGGAAGGTAATGGGACACTTCACTGAATCCTAGTCATAAAGTTTGTGAGGGCTCTGCGCATCAGATCAGCTGCACAGGCTCATTCTTTGTAGTTCAGTCAGTTCACTAAATAATAAAGGCAGAGTAAGGTGAAAACAGTTGGTTAAGAATGGAGACTACAGATCAGAGATTGCTCTATAGTGTAATACACACAGTGTTAATATCTCAATATGGTAGATTGGGAATTGCTGTGATTTTTCCTAATAGTGTTTAGTTGGAGAGCAATTTCTCCTCTATGGTCTTAAAACAACAACAAAATTTGTAAAAACTCGAGTCAAACACTCCAACAACTACACTCCAACCTCTTGGACTATCTGTCCACAAGATAAACATGAGAAAACTTTTTAGCCCAAGAATCTCAAATGTTAATCCTTTTCATATCGTACTGCCACTGGAGACTTCATCATCATGGGCTCCATTACACAGCAAGGGACATTTGGACTACTGCATCGAAAAAAACCAACTTTCTAGTGCATGGGTGCATGTGTAAAATAATCCTATATCCTCTTGTGCTGTTAATAATCTGAGTGATATTTGCTTGTTTTTATTTGGATACAATGCCTGAATCCTGTCTGACTGCTGAGCAGACTTCTCCCAGACGAGTTTGGAACGCATTTGGCAGTTCTTTGCCCATATGTGCTCTCTCAGACATGCCTCCTAAAAATCACACAACTAGACAGTTGCTCAGAAATCAACACGTGTTCCCCTCAGACATGACAGGTACTCTTAGCCTGTGACTTCAGCTATTTTAACATAATCAGATGCTACAAACATGAGTCTAGTATAAAATAGCANCCTACATCCCCAAGCCAACCTAAATAATTCCCCTTAGTTACTCCTACACCCTGAAGCAAACCTGCATGTCTCTAATGTGCTGAATCCTTTAAATGTTTTTAAAGTATTCTAACACTCTAGGTGGGTTGGTCAACTTACACTTGCTTATTTTCAATTTTCCTACATCACTGTCAATGCAAGCTTACAGTTCATTCTTTGCATTCCTTTCATCTCTTATTTCAGATTTTGATATCCATCTGAACTGAGGCATCATTACTGCCAATCATGCTGGTCCCCATCTTGACAGTCCAGGACTTGCAACCTCTTAAGAGGCACACATAATCTCAAATGATATCAACTTCCATTATATATATATATATATATAAATTGATTTTGTCTAACAAATGCAAGCACAGTTAAATTTCACCCCAACTCTTCAGAGTAAATATGGCAGAGACTGGAAAATGCAAACAACAGAAGTTCTTAATGATTCATGATATCTGCAGGAGAACCAGCAAGCACACAATAGGAAAACAACTTCTTCAGCTATGGAACAGAAGTATCTCATCAAATGAATTTTGAGTTTGTTTCATATTTTTGTTTTTAATTTAGGACACAATCAACACATTATCTGTACTTCAAGGAGCAACATGTGCAAGGATACAAGACAAATCTATCTGGTATTATAGATGGCATTTTAGTCATGCTGAAGCTTTTGATACATCTAAGTCCCTTGCCCTGCCTAGAGACAGCTGAGAGTACCAAATCCTCTCTCTGTTAAAAGAGTAAAGCAGCATTCTTATTTTAGTGCTGCTCTTGTCACAGGCATAATCTTGCCTCCTTTCAGGGAACAGGACAACCAGAAAGCATAACCCAGCTTTGCATCCATTTATATGGACTCTCTAAACTCATCAAAGGCAAGGATAAAAAGGGTCGGTTTGTGAAATGCCAAACTAGTCACTCAGTTTGAGCTGCCATCAATAGCAGCTTAATTAGAGAATCACAGGATCTTTGAGATTGGAAAGGATCTCCTGAGATTGCCTAGTACAATAAGATGCTTTCAAGACCTTAAGTCATCTCTGGGACACCAGTCATGACTGATCTCCTGCCAAGCAAAGGAATAGCAGTGCTTGTATTTGGTTTAAAACCCTCTCCAATATACTCAGCTGTTCCTTGGGAAAACTCAGCAGATACTTAGATCCCACTTCCCTTAAGTGAGGGTCTTTGTGTTCTAGTACTGCAAAAATGTCTGATGCTCTACATTTTAATATGAATTATCTGGAAAATGCAGCAGACATTTTGAGGGGAATTAAAGAAGGCATTTTAGCTTTGACCAAGATGATGCGTAGCAGAAGGGAAGGCATAGATGCCTTGCTTTAGCAACACTATTGCAAAAAATTCTGACCTGGCTAAAATCCAACTGTTACCGCTAACTTTTTGGCCCAGACACAACACTAAATAATCCATTACACTGCCAGGTTTGTTTGGAATACAAAGTGAATTACTTGTTTCTTGGCTCAAACTTTCAACAGAAGATGCTCATCTCAAGGTAACTGACACTTCACCATGTAGCAAGGACTCACCTCTGAGACACAAACATTTTGTTTCACTGACTAATCTTTTTCTGGATTTATAGGACATGCCCATCCCTGGAGCTCAGGTCATATGTGCATCGTAGAATAAAAATGGCATAAATCTCCTACTTTTCAGCAATAGAAAGCAATAGATAATTAATTCCTCCTGGGGTCTCCTTAAACAACTACTTAACTCATTGCTGGACCTTATGTTATTCCTTTATGGGTCATTATGGTCCTCTGACTTGCCAGGATTTTTCCTCTTAGGAAAAAGCAGTTCTTACTGTTAAGCCAAGCCAACAATGACTCTTGATGGAAGGTAATGGGACACTTCACTGAATCCTAGTCATAAAGTTTGTGAGGGCTCTGCGCATCAGATCAGCTGCACAGGCTCATTCTTTGTAGTTCAGTCAGTTCACTAAATAATAAAGGCAGAGTAAGGTGAAAACAGTTGGTTAAGAATGGAGACTACAGATCAGAGATTGCTCTTTAGTGTAATACACACGGTGTTAATATCTCAATATGGTAGATTGGGAATTGCTGTGATTTTTCCTAATAGTGTTTAGTTGGAGAGCAATTTCTCCTCTATGGTCTTAAAACAACAACAAAATTTGTAAAAACTCGAGTCAAACACTCCAACAACTACACTCCAACCTCTTGGACTATCTGTCCACAAGATAAACATGAGAAAACTTTTTAGCCCAAGAATCTCAAATGTTAATCCTTTTCATATCGTACTGCCACTGGAGACTTCATCATCACGGGCTCCATTAAACAGCAAGGGACATTTGGACTACTGCATCGAAAAAACCCAACTTTCTAGTGCATGGGTGCATGTGTAAAATAATCCTATATCCTCTTGTGCTGTTAATAATCTGAGTGATATTTGCTTGTTTTTATTTGGATACAATGCCTGAATCCTGTCTGACTGCTGAGCAGACTTCTCCCAGACGAGTTTGGAACGCATTTGGCAGTTCTTTGCCCATATGTGCTCTCTCAGACATGCCTCCTAAAAATCACACAACTAGACAGTTGCTCAGAAATCAACACGTGTTCCCCTCAGACATGACAGGTACTCTTAGCCTGTGACTTCAGCTATTTTAACATAATCAGATGCTACAAACATGAGTCTAGTATAAAATAGCATTTAGCTAGCTGGCAACTCTCTATCAGTAATGAGATGGCAGATTACTACACTAGATAATAAACTTAGCAGACTATTTCCTAACAGAAAACTGATGTCTCTGTACCAAGTGAAAAAAACATCAGGGTTCATAGTAAAGTTACAGCAGCCCAGGGAACTATATTTACTCAGTTTCAGGTCAAATGAGAAGGCAATAAATTAGACACAAAGGGTTGAGCTTAATGTTGCACGAGAGACATTTTGATCATTTCTCTCCTTCTCATGTCCCTCCCTTCCACTCCCATTTCCCTCCTCCTATTTTCCTACTGGTGGAGATAAGTTTCCACTGCATGCAGCCTTTCCCCTCTAATAAACTTTTTCTTCTGTCATCAAGATGGAAGCCTTGTAAAGGATGGTATTTATAGAGAACATTCTAACCTTCACTGCATACTCCTCAGGAACTGGCACTGCACAGGACTGATGAAGCTTCTGAGTGAAACCATGTGGCAACTTTCTTTAAGTGCACATACGGAAAGTCTGGGAGGGCTGATGCCACAATAGCTTCTAGTCAACCAAACATGACTATCTCTGTCTTCCCTCTCAGCATCTATAATTGTCCTGAGCCAGAGTCCTAGGACGCAAAAAAAACCCCTCACAAATGTGAAAACAGTGGTGTATGAAGTAAGAAAGAGAGAGGGAGCAATGCAAAGATGGGAGTAAAGGATTGAGAGAGAGAGAGGGAAAGAGATTTATTCAGCATTTCCTTGTCTGTCTCCTCCACAAACTGAATCACAGAAGCATGAAAGTAGATGTATTGAATCTCAAAGGAAATAAAAGAAGTGGAAAATTAACTACTGATGAAAAAAAATAGCTGTGTCCAGGGATTCCTGCATATCAACTCTGAGCTCCCTCTTATCAGCTTAGAATAGAAAAGGCCAGGGGACTGGGGAGGAAAGGTCAAATATTGAGGGAAAACACAGGCAAAGGAAAAATGAGAGCTAACATGGAAATCAAAGCAAAAGAACAGGACAGAAAGGAGCTGATCCCATTTCAGATGATTTGCATGTGTGCCATTTGCCAACTTCAGCATCATGAATGGGTGAATTTGGCTTAAGGCTGAACCTTAGAAAATCCACACCACTTTATTCCTTTCTTTTCCCCTCCTCTAATTGTAATAACAGGGAACTGGGGAAACTTTGTACAGCAGCAGCTGCCACCATCTGCACCAGCACACAGCTGAGCCAATTGTGAGCTGCTGTGTGCTGTCTGAACCGACCTCAGGAGCTCTTCCCTGCTGATTACTAATGGCTTAGACACTGTGCACAAAGTTGTCCTGTTTAATTCTGGCTAGGTCCCAGGCCTTGTATGTTTTTGTATCTTATGATGGTTTTTTTCCCTTTAATTTTGAATAAGCTTTGACCTTACTCCCTCCCGAGAGTCCATGTTCTCATTGATTTGAGTGGCCACCTCAGGTTTCCAGCTCATCGATGAAGGATGAAGGGCTGCCTCCATGTATTTTTCTGATCATAGGTAGGTCTTCTGCCATAGACACATTGGAAGTTGCTAATAAAGACTGGAATAAGAGTATGCTGCCCACAAGTAGCCACTGGAACAGGTTGCCCAGAAAGATGGTGGAGGCCCCATCCCTGGAGGCATTCAATGACAGGCTTGATGAGGCTCTGAGAGACCTGATCTAGTGCTGGATGTCCCTGCTCACTGCAAGGGAATTGGCCTAGATGATCTTTTTAGGTCCCTCCCAACTCTACGATTCTATAATAGACATAATCTTAAAGATTGGCTTCCAGCAGAAGTCAAGCATATTGTTCAAATGCATTCCAAATAGAAGGGTCCCACAGAAATGCCACCTTGCTTTACCCATGAGTCCCCAGTAGGGTGCAAAAGCATCTCCTTTTTAGAAATGTCCCCTGAACCCAAGTTCTGGCTCCCAAGAAGCAACTGTGAGCCCAAAGTTGCCTTCATCTGGACAAAAATCCAGCTATTTAGGTTGCTTTGTCAAATTATAGAATCAAAATTCCCAAGACTGAATATTGACTCACAGTCAGTGAAGGCCAAGAGGGATATACATGAAGTCGGGACATACTTGAACACACACTGGTGACATAATCAGCATTATTAGTTGTACAAATGTAGGCTAAATGACAGCGTTTTATAGAAAGAGCTAAAAGCTTTAAAGATGAAAGTATGTGGGGAGAAAGCAGGACAGATGGGTTAACAAACATAATAGGATGTGCATAATTTTTAGTTACTCAGGAACAGTAAGCACAGATCACCACCAGCCCAGTCACTATCAGATGGCAGGTTTGCGTCCTCACATTCAACAAATCTGTTTCCTGTGTATGCAGCACAATCAGATTTGGTGCATTCACTTACCAAAGTAACTTTTCTTCTCCCACGCAGACAACTTAGCTCTGGGAGAAGGAACAGGAGTTTCCACTTAACTACACAACAAATTATTTACTATATTTAAGTCATCTACATCTGTGTAAAGCAGGTGAAGCAAAGAAGCCTTCAGTATGCCAGTGCACCTTATTTTGACTTGTAGAAACTTTTGCTTTATACAGGTCTTGATTTTGAAGCTACAGTTAAGCACTGCAGAAATTGTTAAGGAACTGCATTTCACTCAAGTGAAGACTATTTGTTCTTGTGGTACCAGAAAGAAATAAATGTGTAACCCTGCAAACTCACTGAACTGCCACATCACAAAACAGACACCCTCAGGAGAGGCTGTGCATAATTTTTTTGAGCAGAGCGAAAATTCCTCTGGTGAGGATATGAGTGAATTTGGGTCAGTTTTGACAGACACTTCTGGATAAAAGGAAAAAAGTGTAGTGTGGGGAATTAAAGGGAAAAGAAGTCTCATAAGAGTAGGATTATTTTTTTCATACTGTTCAAATTTTGTTACCATTTTTTGAAACATCAGCCTTAAATAAAGAAAACTTTTACAAGAAATGAGTTAACATCCCCCCCACTATTAAATGGAACTTTTTCAGTTTTGGATTGAATAAGTTACTTATGGTCAAGGGAATCCACCATTCTCTTTCTTTCAGCTTACTTTATTATATTTTTTTGTCCAGCTTCAAATTGAAAATTCCATTATTCACACAATTCAGCCTGAAATAAATAAAAGACCAAACCAGCAGTAGACTCCTTAGATTCTGAAGTAAAGTGTTAGACTATAGGAGATACTGTAGAATATTCCATTGACAGAGAATTGTGCACTATATAATCTCTTAATTATAATGAAAAGTTCAGCAGCAGTTTAATATACTCATAATATCACTGGCTTTCAGGTACTCCAATCCTAAGCTAAACTCCCTGCAAAGCATGAAGGTCACATGAGGCCTATGAGATGATGATTATCTAATTCCTGTAATGAAAAGAAGGAAAACATCTGTCAATAAGAAGGAAACTAGCAATCCTGGGAGCTTTTGTCGCAGGACAGTGACATCTCTGGCTTGTCTCTAAGGAATGCTCTGAGAGGGAATTCTCCATGGGAAAAAAAAAACAGCAGTAGGAAGACTAATTTATTTGCCAGGTAAGCATAAGACAACAAGGAATATGGCTCATGGGCTTCAAGTAACATCCTGGGAGGAGCCCAATCAAGAGTGCAGCAGCAAAGAATCTGCACTGCTGAGAGAGAAACTGGCCTAATTTGCCTCTGCTGTTCCAGAAGTCCTGCATCCACAGCAGCTGAGTGATGAGCAGAATAGCAGACACCAACGCTGGGCTTGCATCTGATGTTAGGTGGGCAAAGGGTAGTCCATTCAATATGAAAGTGTTGGTTTCTCTCAGCTTTTCGGCAGCTTATTGCACATTATCTCCCCTCCTCCCCTCCCTCTCAGAAAAGCTTCTCCTGGCATGGATAACCCCTATCCAAGCAGCCAGGTGATCATCACTGCTTTGTAAGCCTTTGCTGGCCAGGATAAGGGAGACATTCTTCAGGCTTGCTTGCTTGCACACTCACCACTTGGCCATAGCAATTCCTCATTATCATTGTCCACGAGCCTGACCCCTCAGAAATGAAGAAAGTAGAAGTTATTTTCTGCCGTTGTTTTGAATGTGAAGTGGAGCAGAGCCTGGATTTCATTCTCAGGGCATTACGGGGTCACAAGTGGTGCATAGACAATCGCTTATCTCTCCCCAAGGCATTGCATACAAGAAAGAAGAGACACGCAGTGCTGGCCCGTGTTCTTTGCTCTTGGCAAACTGCAGCAGCATCCCAGAGGTGAGCTGCTTCCTGAGCCAGCCTGGTAGGAAATACCAGCTCAAGGTATTGAGCCATGCCTCTTTGGCACATGCCTGATGGGCAATACAGCCACAGATCTGCAGCTAGGCAGATTTGGACTGGCAATGTTTAACTGCAAGGATAATTACTTTCTGGGACATCATGCCAAGGACTGTGAAGAGGATTCCTTGCAAGGATGCCTTTGAATCAAGTCTAGATTATTCTGAACCGTGTTCCAAATGCAGCACCTGGGATCTGAAACAGAAATTATCACAGAGCTGCTCATAGTGTTGTGTCATGTGGAGCACCAGTGCTAGTGAACACGTGGTCTTTTTCAGCCCTTCCTACCCACCATCCTGTGTCAGAAAGTCTCCTAATCCAAGGATTCTCATCACACAGTAACCACCATATGAGAAATTCCAGGAGCATGGGTGAATAATACACAAGACTATCACTGCTATGCAATTTGTGAGGACTATCTGTAATCCCTCCTCCATGTTTGAGCCAGCAGACCCTTAGGCACTCTTATCCTCTGTATTGTCTTCCAGTGTTATAGTAAACAAAGCAAATAAACTGACCATAGCTGGTTATGGTGCTGAGAGTTGTCAGTCAGTCAAGAGCTGAACCAAATGGCTTAAATCCCAAAACTCAGGAAGAAGATTTTACCTCACTCTGGATCCCACTGCCTAGGAACATGAGTGAGCTTAGTCTTCTTCTCACCAAGACACAGGAAGAGAGAAAAGCAGAGCATCATCTTGATGAGGGTGGGAGCATCAAAGATGACCATGCTTACTGCAGAGGTGTTGGACTAGATGAACTTTGATTATCCTTTACAACTCTATGATTCTAGGATTATAGAATCATAGAATATAAGGGATTGGAAGGGATCTCAAGAGATCATCCAGTCTGATCCCCCTGCCAGAGCAGGAACACCCAGACCAGGTCGCACAGGAATGCATCCAGACAGGTTTTGAATGTCTCCAGAGAAGGAGACCCCACACCCTCTCTTGGCAGCCTGTGCCACTGTTGTGTCATACCCTGCTGAAAAAGTTTTTTCTTATATTTCAGTGGAACCTCCTGTGTTCCAGCTTGTACTCATTGCCCCTTGTCCTATCATTGGAGGTCATTGAGAAGAGCCTGACTCCATCCTCCTGACACTCACCCTTTACACATTTATGAACATGAATGAAGTCACCCTTCAGTCTCCTCCAAGCTAAAGAGATCCAGCTCCCTCAGCCATTCCTCTTATGGGAGATGCTCCAATCCCTTTATCATCTCTGTTGCTCTGCACTGAACTCTCTCAGGCAGTTCCCTGTCTTGAACAGCTCCTCTTTCACCCAAGAATCTGGTATCCCCACTGGAGAAGTAGAGAATTTAATAGCTTTCCTTTCCTTGAAAGTCACTGCAGAGTAGTCTGGGGATTATTTAGTTTCCTTCTGGCATTCTGGGGTTTCTGGCTTTTGATCATTTGTTACCGAACTGAATATTGCCACACAGTGGGAAGTGCTCTGTTACATTGAGGGGCTGGGGCATACTTCTGGGTCCTTCAGTTACTTTCTGCCATCCTGTTCTACTGCTTGCAGAACAAGACCTGCTGATGCCTGCAGGGCCTTCCAGTCTGTTGCTCCACTGTTGCCTGATCATCAGCTTTCAGCAGGTTAAGAAGGAAGGAGGAGACTTGCAAATATTCTCATCTCTCCTGCTGCCTGGCAAGAGAGGAATTTTTAGGGTAAGGGAGAGAAATCTGCATTGCAAACAAAGCAAAGTTAGGATTTGAATCTTAATAGATATATCCCAGTAGCTCACTGTTATCCCTTGCTACTGGGGTAGGTATGCAATTTAGCACCATCAGACTTGGAGAGCTTCCTTACACACTGAGTATGATCTTCAGGTGAGATAGACACATAAAGACTTATGTTACAAAACTCCTGAGGACTACGTCTTGTGAAATCCAAACCAGCGTGGTCCAGAAATATGCCATTGTTCCAACTGGAAAGAATAAAAGCAGCCAGGAAATTTATATCTGTGTTCCCCATGAACTGCCCACAGAAACCAGCGACTTCATAAAACACTGACCACTTGAAAGACAATTGCAGATCACTCAAGGTGGCTTTGCTCACTGCTTGCCCTTGGGCCTCGGGAGCCATGGATTTCACCTAAGCCCTGCACTTAGGTGGTGATCTTCTGAGGGAGCCCTACAGAGCTGCTGCAATCACCATTCTGCTCCTCAGGCAACGGCTCATTCGATTACTCTGTTGTCTCAGAAGCAAACCTCCTTTGCTTTCACCTTTTTCTCTAGCTGAGCAGTACATCTCACCCCCACCCCTGTCACTGCCTGCAGACTTGTTGGAAGGGCTGCATCTTCCTGCCCTCAGCTGGCTGCTCTTGGGAGAGAAGGAAGCTCACCCAGATGGATTTCAGCAGTTCTCATGAGTATTTTATGGTCTTTTACTGATTTACAGCCGGTTCAGCATTCTTGTAAATGGCCATAAATTGGATTGAAGTCATAAATCATAACCAGAGAAAGAGAGACACAGTCTCTGATTCCAGCTCAGGCAACCACCAGCCACTATGAATATATGGAAGAAACCTGCTCCCTCAATCAATACACACGACTCAGGCTACAGCAATGGTCTGCAGCATCCACCCCCATTCCTCTTCCACAGAGCTGTAGCAGTAGTTACATATTGCATGTGTGCAATAAGCTAAAAATACCTTCCTTCCAACTGGCTGGCAAAACCAGCTGTAACACAGGGGTTGTCCTCACCACCTCATGGTCAGAGCAATTCATGACCTTTATTGTACTTGCATGGGCACACACCCTGTGAACAGGGAGGTTAAACTGACCCTTTTCACACCAAGCTCACAATTTTTTCACACTGATCACTTACCACCCCCACAGGCTCCTGATTACCACTGGGAGATGATTGCCTTTCTCTGGGGAAAATGGCAGACAGTTATGTGCTGTTACTCCTCTCAAACAATGATTTATTCCACACAGGACAGTAAGACCTGAAATGCCTTACTTATGCTCCAAAAACCTGGCACCTAAAGTCTAGGGTTTTGCATCTTTCCTTTTTGTTTCTCTATCTCATTTTTAGAATCTCGCCTGTAAGCATTCCCAAAAGCATCTAACACAGCTGCTGTAAACTGGATTCTTCATATCTCTCTAGCTGATTGCAGCTCAAGAAAGATAAGCTGGTTCTTTCCACCTCCTTTACATAACAATCAAACACTGTGCTAGTCCTCAACGTCAAAGTATGGCACACTAAGCACTTTATTCCCCCATACACCCTTACAGCTAATCACAATCCTTCCTACAGGTACCAAAATTCACCACACCCAACTAAGTGACCCTGCTAGGCTTTTTGAGGTCCTGAGGGTTTCCAAGTGAGTTGCTTCAATTGCATTCTCTAGAAAGAGACACCTGATGGAGATAAGCCTCAATGTCTTCCTTGATGTAGGAAACAGTCCTACCACATCTGTGATTAACAAGGGTGTTTTTCTTGGTGAAGGACATGTGAAAAGCTTACACAAAGACCCATCCAGTATGACCTGCATAGGATCACAGCCTCAGTCCCTACATTATGATCCTGCAAAGAATTATGGCATTACCTAGCTAGTGGCCAAGGATACAAATCTTGTTCACACAGACAGCGAACCCTTTTAGGTCTGTTTGTTTCAGACTTGATTATGTTTATTATTTAGCCAGTTGACTTGATTTAGCCTTATACACACATCTCTTAAAATGGACTAATGTGCCTTGCTCCTTATTCTGTATTTAAATACAAGTTGCTACTTAATTGCCAGCATGAAGAAAGGGTGACCTCAGAGTAAAGTACCCGAAAACATAAACTACCACTGATGATGTCATTTTTCTAATAGCCTGGAAGAGGTGATAAACTGCTTGCTTATTCAGCTTTTCATTAATTAATCATCACGCTGTATTTTGTGCTCCCCTGGTTAACTTCTGTCTATTTCTTTCCCCTCCTTATCTTATTTTTAAATCTTTGTGCATTATTGTCTTTATGAAAACACCTCAAAGCCCTGGACAGGGACTAGCTTCCTATTGCTCTGAGCACAATACAGAACACAAAGATATTTATATTTAAATATGGGCAAGGGTGACTGTTTCTGGAGTTCTTTTGAGTTTTATTCTGGTATTTTTCAGCAGATAGTGCATGTGCTACTTTTAGACATTTTTGACAGAAGCCTAAAAAGTAAGTCTCAAGCTGGTAGGTCAGAGTCTCTTTAGAGGATTTGCATCTCTTTGGGAGGAAAATCAAAATAATTTTCAAAAAGAAGAGAAAGGAACAAAGTCATGAAAACTTGGGGAGAAAAGCCACAATTGTTTTGATACAGTAAATGATGCTATGATTAATAGTAATGATAATAATAATGCTATAATTGGCCTGGAGTTTCTTGCCAGAACCCTCAAGTCATAGTAACTTGACCTTTATTTATATCAGTATTCAGATTCTTGGAAAAATACGTTCTTTCAAAGCTGCATTTAGCCAATAATGCTAATACCAAGGCAAAGCAGTGCCAGCACGTTGATGACTGAGAACATTTCAGGAAATGAAGAGAGGAACTAAAGGTTATGTCTGCCCGTACTAATTACTATTATTTTCCACTAGGTTCTTAGCATAATGTCATGAGTTTTATGTTTTGGTTACTTTTTTTTTTCATCAATTTTCTCTCTGCACTTCAGGTTTGACCATTTCATCATGTACCTGTATGCTGTACCAGGGGTGGAACAAATACAAAACAAAGGAACTAACCTAAAACCAGTGGCATCATCAGAGCCCAGAGTCAGCTCATTTACTCTGTCAAACAGCAGATCTGTGACTTGGCCATGTATCCCATGGACACATGAATACAGCTTTGAATCAATTCAGAGCTCCTGGATCAAGGAACATGTATCGCATGTTTCAGATTCTGAGTACAATCAAACCAGCTTGTTTGACTACCTAGAACCAGCAGTGTTCAACATATACTAACTCCTCACAGATTCCAACCTGGATTTAAACTTCAGGATGTTTCCAGATGTCCCTTCACCTTTTCCTGATAGGACAATAATAAATATGTGAGTTTGGCTAATGGCTGAAGACTCTTCTGGCGCCCACATAGCCTGGTATCTATCTGACAGCATGTGCCACCATCACCACTGCTTCTCCTTGAAAGGGTGAGGGGGTAAGAGGTACATCACAGGTGCACAAAAAAGCACAGCACATGCAGGCAGATATTGCACACATAGTGATGCAATTTGCAGGCATAAGGCTGAACCACTTTGCCATCAGTCATCTGTACAAATGATACCAGCAAGTAAAATTTAAACTTTACAGGTCAAGAAACGTATATTTTTATTCTGTTGTTTCTTTCTACTTCTGGAGCTTCTAGGGGGCTTCTGTTTTAAAAGTAGTAGTGGTAATAATAATAATTATTAATAATAATTACAATAATAGTCAATAGCCAGAGAAATATCAAAAGCAGAGGCAGAAGTGTTCACAGGTTTTTTCAGGCCTGAAGATAGAAGACTAGCAAAATCCACAGGGTGATACCAAATCATTAGGGTCAACCAAAGTAAATGGACTCAACAAATTCAAGTACGATGGTAGTTTCTCCATAAATCTCCCAGCTAGAATGTCACCCTCAGGGTGAACAGAAACTTGCAATGGAATCCTACCCTTCGAAATAGCTACCCTTCTCTGGGTACTATAGAATATTTCCTGTCAGAGAAGATTTATCCGTGGGAAATAATTAAAAACAATTCAGAACTTTCTTCCTCTTGAAATTGATTATATTACATTCATTAGTGGAGAGCAGTGGGTTGGTTTGGTTTTTTCTCCATCCCCAAGGACAAGAGATATTTTGTTCTTGCCACATGGTCTTCCTTCACCCCAGACCTCTTCTGGCTACTTTAAATGATAACTATTGTTCACAGTGCTGTAACAGCACTAACTGTGGCACAATTTTCAGAAACAAAGTGTCTCCTTCCTTCTTATTTTCTGGCATATATGGTATCTCAAGGGACAATGACAGACCATAAATTCACATCAAGGTTATGGAGACTTTCAGTGGACATGAAGGAAAAGCTGGCTATTTTTTGATGGACCTTTGTGAACTGTGAAGTTCAGTGCCATCAGCAGACTCAGAAAAACAGTGATATTAGAAAAGCATTTTGTAGTATGAAAGTTTGTTCACAGCAAAGCACACTTTTGTGTCTGTGGTGTGCTGCAGTCTTTCTTTGCCAAAGTTTTTTTTAAACCACCAGATGCTCCAGCTCTGTTTTGCTTGAGACCTCCAAGAAATAATGACTTGTGTCTTTTGGATTCAGCCATAGTCCTGTGTGTCAAGTCCAGTTCTGGGCTTGGTTCTCTCCTTCTAACTGCTCACTGACACCTGCAGAGCTGGCTCAGGTCTGTAGCAAGGATCTCGCCATTATACACAACGCCACCACACGGCTGTCTGGAAGGAGACATAAGATTCCTTTGATCACAGGGCATCCTTTGGGTGTCTCAAAGACCACATTGTCAGCTTCTGGCCATCCAGGTGTCTGTAAATGAGAGTGAGCAACCCTAGTTATTACAGGACACTAAAAATATCAGCATAGCATAAAGTTAGGTCCAAACACTGGGAATGTGTGAAAGTGCCATCATCCTGATGCTCATGTTTTCTTCATAGCAATGTGGCAAGAGAGAGAAGTCTCAGAGAAGCACCAGCACACTCTCTAAACATTTTCTCCACTGCAAAAGTCAGACAGCATCTGTAGGGTAGACTGCAACACCAGACAGGTAGACAGGTAGACAGGGACTTGTAGGGACAGCATCCCTTTGTCAGCATGGGGACTGTTTGAGCTGAGGCAGGGCCAGGCAAGTGGGTTGTCCCAACTTTGAGGGGTCTCAGTGGGTATCTCTGCTGATGTGAAGCTTCCTACACTGGGGAGGTGCCAGATATTGAGAGTTAACACCCTGTTCAGCACATCCCAAAAAGCCAGGCATTAGTTTTCTGATGAAGGGTTTCTTTGCATGGTAAGCATAGGCAGGAAACAGAGCTGAGGAGATTAATTTCTGCTAGCCCTGTGCTTCACTGTCCTTATTTTAATTGGGGTAAATAGAATCAGAATGACAAGTGCAGAGTGATGGCTTCGATGTGCTATTTGTCTGGTGAGGAATTTGTGAAATATGTGTTTTTTTGTAGAGAGTGCATGGCTGTAAAGAAGGGCCAGAGTCAGCACAACCTCAGAGAGATGGGGAATAAAGCATTCTAGTTTTGTGGCCATTGATCTGATGACACTGTGGGTAATGGATGGACAAGGTTAGTCTCAGAATGGCTGATTTTTCTCAAATCATTGCTGGAGTCAGACTTAAGGTTGCTTCACCGTGCAATTTTGTATTTACTGTTATTAGAGATTCTCATAGCTTCACACTCACTTTGAATTTCCTACGCTTTAGTGACTGATGGATTTGGAAGTTTTTTTAGAGAAGCATATCATTCTGGAAAAATATTTTTATGTGATTGTTTTTGTTTACCTGAATTCTATTAATCTTCCCTTGCAGCCTTAGATCCATGTTTTTATATGGAATTGCATTTTGCAGTTCATGCAGTTTCAGGTTTTCTGTTAGTTTTTTGGGAAGCAAATGCTACTGTTACATAAATCCTTTGTACTGCAGGGACTTTCTTAATAAAAATGCACACATTTTGAGAGAAGATTGGTCAATTAAACAAACCAAAGTAGCACAAACAGATTCCAAAACTGCTTGGGGCTAAACTGCAAGAACAGGTATTCTTAGGGAAATGCAGGAAAGTGGCAACCAAATTGATGCTTGCAAAAAGAAGTGAAGACTTTTGAATCACAGAATGTCAGGTATTGGAAGGGACATCAAGAGACCATCTGGTCCAATCACCCTGCTGGAGCAGAAACATCTAGATCAGGTCACACAGGAAGACATCCAAGTGGGTTTTGAATGTCTCCAGAGAAGACTCCACAACCTCTTTGGGCAGCCTGTTCCGGTATGTATTTCCATGGCATGACCTGCCACTGAGTGCATCAGTCCCAGACTCTTAAGTCCTCTTGTAGCTTTGAAGTCCTTTTGGATTCCTTACTGCTATGAAACTCCCAGATAATCATATTATCAAAACACTCCCACTTCCAGTATAAACCTGCCAGAAGATGGTGTCCTATCCTATAAGACACAGGTTTCAGCACAGTGATCCAGGAATACGTGACTGATTATTGCAGCTAATATCTAGTGAAGAAGCCAGGCATTCTGGGAAAGCTCCAGTTGACAAAACACAGTCCCTGGTCTCCCTAGCAACACCGATTACTGTGAGAACATCACCCTTCTGCTCCCTCATTTGTACTGGCCACCAGTGAAGATGGAGTCACCTTCAAGGTCTCTGCCCCAGTACTCGACGCCAGCCATGCATTTTGTTGCATTTGAGTTGCTTAAGCAATTCTCCTTTCCGCATAACCTCGTGGTAACTATGCTGTGCAGGAAAAAGCAGACTGTTGACTCGGAGGATGAGGTCTGTGTATGCTGGAGACAGGATTTCACTGGGCCTTGGGTGCATTGAATTACTTCCAGAAACAGTGAGAGCTGTCATAGTTGTTCCTGCCCTCTCCTGTCCTCTCTATGGAGAACTCAGTTCCACAACATAGCCCTCCATCAATGAACTTTTTGCACACACCCGTATGGGTGAAAAACACAGCACATCCACACACCCACTTACCCACACAAGATCCTAAATAAACAAGTCACTCTACAAACCAACATACCTCACTCCCTTCCAGGGCAAAGAAGGAAAAACTACAGTGAGCTTGTTACTTTTGTTTCTATTTTCCAATTCTTGTATCACTCTCGGGTGCCTGTGGAATTGCCTGAGCAAACAAGAAAGTGGCTGTAGACAGAAGTGTAATGGGCCTGTAGCCCATAGGTCACCCGGGGATTCCTGCAGGCACTGAGAGATTCCCACACTACACTTAGGCAAGCAAAGATGCATTTGACCAGCACTACTTGGTGTTGTGAAACCATACCCCCAAACCAGCTCTGTGTTAAGCTGCCCTAAATCTGTTAGCAGGACCTGAGGAATGACCCACAAATCTTCTTCTGAATTTTAATTAATTCCTTTTTGCTGAGTTCACTCCCATTTTTTGCTGTGTTTCCATGAACAACCTCACAAATCAGTTTACTGGCAGAGATGTTTGTAGACGTGGCAAATTTTAAGTCAGTGTTGCATAGTATTTGCAGAAAGTCCATTTTGAATGTGTTGTTCATGGAAACACAGCAAAAAACAGGAGAGGAAGAATGAAATACAGGCTCATATCTGTACCCCAAGTGCCTTAGTAGTTCAAAGGAGAAAACTACTACAGGCAAAACTTTTCCACACTGTTTCTTAAAAGCAGCTGTGGTGGTTCAGACCGTGGTGTACTCTATTCTGCAAAAACCACAAGAAGAAATTTAAAAATATAGGTGAAGAGCAAAACTGCTTTCCCGAAGACAAGCATGTCACAGGATAAACTCATTAGGGACTTTGCTATTGCTACTGTTATCACAGGGAGGAGTTCAAACATTAAGGTCAATGTGATACTATGATTAGACAAACAGGTTGATTAGTTGATCTCATCTAAGTCAAGGAATATACATATGTTTTTAACATACAGTGGTTCTCAAATGATCTTTTAAGGTCCCTTCCAACCCATTCTATGATTCTATGATCTATAAATGTAGAATCATAGCTCTCATAGTAAACTATTTCAACCCACACTGCAAAATATTTCTGCCTGAAAACTCTGAGTGAACATAAAATGATTACAAATTATTGGACATTGTGGTTTGAGCATGAACTAAGTGTAATTTTAATAGCAGATAACATTTGAAGGAGCAGGGCAGGTTCAAATGAAAATTGCGTGCTTTTTATGAAAGAACAAAGGTGATTAGGCACAGCAAGAAACTCACATCTAAAGAGGATTAGCCGTGTTTGAATGTCTTGAGATCATCAGCAGAACTGATTCAAAGAATTACTTGTTAGATGAACACATGTTATGTTTTAGCCAAAGAGAAATTATTTGGCTCAGTCCAGGGGTAACTGGGTGAAAATTAATGGCTTGTTATACTCACAAGGTCAAAATAGAGGATGTAGCGGTCCCTTTAGTCTTCAACTCCAAGGGTCCATGAGTGTAAATGGATCATTACAAAGAGTGGTGCACAGCCTCAGCTGATATAAATAGACATTTTTGCCAATTTCCACTTGATAAGCATCTGGTCAGGCTTGCTCAGCTGTACACTCTTGCATGCGATACTGTCAAGTTTTAAACTAACAAATGACTGTAGCACGTCAGAGCTCATGGACCAGATGGTGAGTAGGGACGACAGGAACCTCACCCATGCACATGGCCCTGACAGGAGATGACTTGTTTTCATCCACAAACCATTCCACTTGCAAATTGAGGAAAACAGACTCACAAGAAGGTATGTTGCAAGCTTTGCTGTCTAAGGTGGGCTCCCCCAGGTTGCATGGGGGGTCAAAGAAAGTGTGTTACTTTGCCTACAGTGTTACCTAAATCTGCCTCCTCATCAGGGTGCCCACACCATTCCCTGACCCAGTGCCATCTCTGGACATCTTACTTTATGTTGCATTTACTGGTATTTTTTGTTCTAGGATTTATAAAACTGAGAGTAATTTGGTTTCTTGCACTCTGCCATCAGGTTAAGGCAGTGACAGTGAACATTTTCTTTCCTATTGTCTGAAAGCTAATCTCAAAGGGAAAATTCAAGTTACTCTCAATTTCTGCCTGTTTCCACTTGTTTCCCCATGTATCATGCTACTAGGGTTTTCCTGTTTCTGAAACACTTTTTTAGTATGTGTATGTTATCATGCTCACAGTAGTTGCTATTTAACTGATCTATTCAGACTTTTTTCTTTTAATCTTTCTTTGTAAATCAATCCCTCCACTCCCTTGATCATTTTAGTTGCTCTCCTTTGAGCAGCTCCTGTTTGTCAATAACTTTTCCTAATGGCTTGTGGAACAGGAAATATAGAATCTTAGAATAGTTTGGGTTGGAAGGGACCTTAAAGATCATCGAGTTCCAACCCCATGCCATAGGCAGGGACACCTCCCACTAGATCAGGCTGCCCAGTGCCTTGTCCAGCCTGGTCTTGAACACCTCCAGAGAGAGGGCATCCACAACCTCTCTGGGCAACCTGTTCCAGTGTCTCACCACCCTCACTGTAAAGAATCTCTTTATTATGTCAAGTCTAAATCTACCTCCTCCCAATTTACATCCATTGTTTCTAGTCCTCCCATCCGATATCACATTAAAAAGTCCTTCCCCTGCCTTTCTGTAGGACCTCCTCAGGTACTGATAAGTTACTATAAGGTCCCCTCTGAGTTTTCTCTTCTCTGGGCTGAACAATCCCAACTCCTTCAGCCTGTCCTCATAGGGCAGTTGCTCCACCCCTTTGACCATCTTCGTGGCCTTCCTCTGGACCCGCACCAATAGCTCAATGTCCTTCCTGTGTTGAGGGCTCTAGAACTGGACACAATACTCCAGGTAAATATATGGAACTTCAAGGTGTAAAACCCACAGAAGCAGCATGTTTTGAGTCCTGGATGCCAGGAATTCACCATCGTAACGGAAGAGAAGTCTCCAAAGAATTTTCAAGCACTGCCCATGATGCCTGTGCCCTCTTGCTGCTTCACACAGAGCCCATGGGACGGCTAGTGCAAGAAAGGCTGGCAACTAATCATGGTGGTAGATGTGATCAAGCATTCAAAGCCTGGAGACCATGCCCCTGTCAAAAGATATGCAAGAGATTCCTGAAGGTTCAGCAATCTAAACTTGTTTCAGAGTGACCTCACGGTTCACAGGAAGAAGCACTGCACCTCTGAAGCTGAGTGACAGAATGGTGAACAGCCAGATCATATGAGGTCATTTACTGCAGCCATAACATATGATGCATATACATTCTTCCCACGGGTGGGAAGTAATGCAGAGAAGTTACACCATGGATAAAGGGAAAGATATAGTCATTTAATAAAGCGTTTTCTAAAATATGAAAATCCATCCCAAATTATAGCAACATAAGAGATTGTAAAGTGCAGCAGGGGAGATGTAAAATGGAGATTAAGGAGGTTATAAGGAGCTTTGCTGAACAAATCATACCATGACAAATCCATGCCCAAACTCTGTCGGCACCTGACATCCCCCTGTGAGGAAAACGGTGAAGTTGTTCTGAGTAAGAATGCAAAAGCTGGTTACGAAAGAGAGCTCAGGATAAGGAACCTTCTCTCCCACAGCACAACAGCCGTTCTGCAGAGGCAGCTTTCATAACAATGCACAGGACGTTAAGCGTGGTGAGCCATCAGCTGGCTCATCCCAGGGAGGCATTCAGGGAACATAAAAAGTTTCCTCAGCCATTCCAGTGCAACAGTCTCCTCAGACTGACAGACTGAAGCTTCATGAGGGTGGGGACATGAGGAGATTCCTCTGGCAAAACTACCTGGTCTCCTCAGCAACTTCAGCTTTTGCTTAGAGTGATGGTTTCTGCCTATGAAGGAGATAAAAGTGATAAAGTAGGGATAGTGACTGTGCAGCTAGACAGCCATGTAGCTCAAGAGGAGGCCAAACGTTGCCTACTTTACAAAAGTATCAACTGTTTTTTAGACTGCGTCACATTTTAGTGTTGTGGAAGAAGCTTGTTAGAGGTAAGTTGCACAGAAATAAAAAGAGTGTTCCCTCGAACCAGAAGCTCCCCACAGGAGCTCAATGCCTTGTAACAGCTGACATGTGCCAAGTTACCTTTCTGCACTGGGGAAATATGCAGCTTTCATTTCAGAGTAGCTCAGGTGGGAGGATAACAATCTGAGGTAGAGGATACAGCACCTGGGAGGTGCCAGGTGAGTAGCAGACTCTGGGGGAGGTAGGAAAGAGGGGTCTTGGTTTGGTGAGACACAGACAGGCTCAGGATGCTCAGCTATCCTCACAAGTCCTCTCATGCTTCCTGATCCTGATCCAGGCCCTACCGTAACTTGTAGCATCTTCCAAGCTTTCATTCAGTCCCTGCACACAGAGGAGTGTGTATGCCTTTCATTGCATAGCCCTTACACTGCAGGGCAGTATGCAAAGCTGCTGCTGGGCATGTGTGCAGCAGCTGTGAGTGTCAGCAGAGAGACCTTTGTGTCTGTAACACCAAATGGACGTTTTGCAGGTCTGATTTTCCTCTCTCATGACAGCAACAGCTTGGCCATGTGTTTTTTCTGCCTGGGAAATAGATAAATCACTTGCACTATAGAACCAACAACACCTCCATGTATGGAGACAGCCAGACTGCTGCCTGTGTGTGTGGAGGAGCAAATATCTCCCCTCTAGCTATGCAAAACAGTGCTTATGGGATGCCGAGTTCTTTTCTCACACTGGCGGAAACCAGTGGATGGACAGCTGTCTTTAAGACCTCCTAGATAACCAGAAGGCCAAAGCAGGAGGGATGAAGTGGCAGCAACACAAACAGTTTTGGCAGCTGAAGAGGTAGAAGAGCCAATGCTGGTTCACCAAACCCAGCCCCTTGCTGCCTTAGGCAACTTGTGACTTCATTTATGGCTTCAGTGGAACCAGACACATGAAAAACCATCACTTTCTCTTATCTATTTTTTTGCCTGGGGAGGTGAAATGTGAGAGGAGAAAGTAACTCTTGCCTAATTATCAAAGTCCCAGGTTGAGAAGGGTCAGAGGCATGGAGCAGCAGATAAAGCTGTGAACTTCCACATTTAAGATAAGCATCTTCAAATGGTCAAGGAATGGGAGTTCAGAGTATTTGAGCCATTAAAAAAAGCAAGAAGTAGATCGTTCAAACAGTTCTTTTCATAAACACCTGTGGGACTGAGGGACTTGGAGGGGGGAATTTACAAAGAAACTAAAGATGATCCAATTATAAAATGGAGTGCCTTACCTTAGAACAAGGAGAAAACACTGAAAAAAATCATTAAAGATAGAGTTAGAAAGCTTCTAGACGAGTCTAATGTGATAGAGACAAACCTGTCTGCCAGTTTCTGTAAGTGTGACTTGTGCTTGTCTAGCCTATTTGGATTCTGGGGAAGAGTTAATGAAATACTGGATGGAGGAAAAAGGGTGTGTGGGGGATATAATTTATTTAAACTTTTCAAAAGCCTTTTGATAAAGTCTTTCACAAGAGGTTATTAAAGAAATTTGTTACCCCTAGGGTGGGAGCCGAAGTCCTGACATGGATTACAACCTAGATAAGAGGTAAGAAACAAAGGAAAGGAATAAGCGTCCAATTCTCTGCATGAAAGGAGGTTAATAGCAAGATGCTCCAGGGATCAGCATTGGAACCTGAGATGTTCAATATGTTTATTAACGATCTAAGAGAAAGAGGAGAACAACAGAGATACAAAATTTTGCTGATGGCACAGTTTACTTCTCGCAGGCAATTTATTGGCTGTGTTTGACTCTCTTCTTGTGTTCATGGCTTGTCTATGAATAGATCACCAGTTTTACTAATAGGCCTATAAATATAATTGGAAGTACAGCTCAGCCTGGTGAACAGTACTGAGACTGATTGCAGGAGGAGACCTTCAGGCTCTGTTACATCAGCTTTGGTAGATACAGTCACAAAGCAAGAGGGAGTTTCCATTCAGCCCTCCTTCAGCTCTGTAGGCAGGTGCTTCTTCCTGCAGCTCGTCTCTTTGTCCTGCCAGTGTCTGTCAGTGCACAAGAATGACAGTGGTACCCTCTTGTACTCTTGTAACATTATTTCATACTTGCAGTCCTGTTTGGCTTAAATCTGCTACAGATTCATGTGATGGTGTGGCTCTTTGCCAGCACCCCCCTGCTATTACTCATATGTACTTTTCTTGGGGGAAGCAAGCACTCGTGCGCACATCTTTATCTGTATTATTTCTGCATTCAAAGTCCTGATTTGTCAGACCCTTCCTTTGCAGCCAAGATTTTTCTGCAAGCTTTAGGAATTAAGTGCATCCCCCTCCATATCACCACACCATCGGTGCCAGAGATAGTTTCCTATGGCTGTGTCCTGCAGCCTGCTCCATCCCAATCCTCCATCCATGTTGCCACAACGAGGTGGCCTTCCTATGACTACTATTCACTATCCATCACACTGACTGAAAAACACAGTTTCTAGCAGGTAGTGCTCCTTCACAGTCACTTCTGCCTCATAAGTTTGTCCAACTCACTGTATTAAAGTCATTACTGCCAAGCAGCCTTGGAGAAATGCTTTATGTCATCATTTTCCTCTACAGTATGGCCACCATTTTTTTACACGGGTGATGTTGCTACCTCAGTGTGTCTCAGCACATGCTGTAGGCTGCCTAGTGTATTTACACCTTCTACTAGACAAGAAATATCTTAGACAAGTGATTAGAGGAAACTGCATATTCAAGTACTTCCTTAAATTAAGCCTTTATTGAATTGATCTCAGTTTAATAATCACCCACTTCCAGTCCAGGGCTTCCAACAGAAACCTTTTTCCACCCCTTTTTCCACTGTTTCAGTTTATGTTGCTCTCCTTTAAAGAAGATAGAAACTATCTTTCCTGATCTGACCAGGTGGCAGTAGTTCTTGTGCTCCTGGTTTGTCCTGGCACTGTGTCAGCACAACAAATGACAGTCAGATCAGCACAGTGACTGTGGAGGAGGAGGAAGAGTGCTAGTCGGTCTTTATGATTTCTTGGCATGCAAGGTGTTGCTGCTGGGGAAGAAATTTACAGATGATATCTGATTCAGCAGATCCTCTGCTTTGATGATGATTTCTCAGAAGTTTATTTGTATCCTCTCTGGCTACTGTAGAATCAACTGAGGAACCAGAATATTCCAGGTATAAGCATCTTCAAGGATCAGTATCACCAGTGTTGATGCAGTTGGCCTCATGCTAATGAAGTCTGGTTTGAAGGCAGCTATTTCTCCTGCGATCTGCTGGCATTGTTACTTGACTCTTCTCACCAGCTGGTGAGTAGGAAAAAGGAGTCTTCTGGTGTCGGGGGAAAATAAGTGGCTGCAGCATGCAGTCAAGTTGCTGGAGGTTTCATAATGCTGCCTTCAGTCTTGTATACACATATGTAACCATGTATGATCCTCCATCTCAAAGCTTCTCCATTCTGTCAGAAACAAGCTGGAGCAGCCAGGCGGTTGCTTGACTAATGACACAAAGGGAAGGTGCTAAGAAGGCAAATGCAAAGAGAACTCAAGCTCAGCATGCTGCAAACAAATTGAGCTGCTGTGCTAAAGTTGTGAAGAAAAGAAATTTTCCTATTACTCATTCAGCAGTCCTAGACATCAGGGGAACAAGAAAGCTTGAAATGGAAATTCCCATTGATGAGAAGAAATTTGATATTATTGTCACTGCTGAAACCTGCAGGGATTAGTCACATTACTTGGAATTTTTAACTGCGTGGTTATAAACATTATAGGAAAAACAGAGTGACTGAAGGCATAGGGGTGATGCTCTGCATTAAAGATGCCAGTGAGTTTTTTTCTGTTACTCAGTTCTTCAGAGAAGTGTCTGATTCTTGTGTTTACTTGTAAGTCCTTCCAGAGGGCGATTGTTGGGGTCTTGTAGACACCACTGAATTAATGATTTAATAATGATTTTGCTTTCCTCTGTGGCATATGGAAATAGAAAATATAGTTATTATGGAACGATTCCAATTTCAAACAGTGCTAAAGGTTTTATGCAGTCAACGGGAAACATCACCAATGCTTCTGAAGTGTAGAGATGATAATTTTCTACTGTGACAACATTACATTCAGGTTGAGGTGCAAGTCTACTGTTCTCATTAAGAAGGACAAAGAAGAATAAAATGCTCATCTGGAAACTGTTAGCTGTCTCTGGAGGGTAAGTCTCAAGTCATTGAGGATCGCAGGCTGAGACAGATAGATGTGGAAATCAGTATAAAGTAAAAAAAAAATCAGACTTACTGAATGTATTCAAGAACACATTGCACTGATACACGTGGGCTTGATAGGAAGCAGCCTGGGAGCCATAAATAGAGAGAGACAAACATTTAGGACAATCATAAATAACTTAAAAGAATGATAAGTTCCAGGACTGCAAATTGGTGTGAGGAGCTATTCAACGATCCATGTTTAACAGCATGATTAGTGTATGACTGGTTAATAACAGTGTGGAAAAATGTCACTGGGAAAAGCAGACATATGCACCTGCATAAGCTTTTGGACACTATTGACACTAAAAATAGGTATAAAAATGATATATAAAAAAAAGGATTGCTTTTGCAATTTTGTGAGTGTTCCCGCACCTGCACACAGGTTGGAAAGGGCTTGCACATGTCTGTCCAACTGATCACCTGGATGATAGAGTGAATAAAAGAATTTTACTCACTGGATGCTCATTAAAACCTGTTGCAACAGAGACTGTCAAGCCCTGGAAGCAGCTATAGGGACCAGTGATCATTATTTGATTGCACTGAATGTGGATGCAGGGAGTACCATGCCAAGCAATAATATGTACAGATATATATATACTTGACCTTCTGAAAAGGCTAACTTCCCAAGTGTAAAAAATAAAAGTTATTAGAAAAAAGCATACAACTTATGCATATATATTTTTTGTGTAAGTGCTCATTTACCTGTGAATGAGAACTGTGAGCATCTTCAGTTATCAGAGGCCTTAGGGACCACTGTGGCTCAGTCACATAAGATGACTAGGCAGTAAAACTCAATATAATTAAGCAGAGGGAAAGAGGTAGTGTGAAATTCAGAGTGCTTGTGTACCACGTTGGGGAAATAAGGAGGAAATGGAATCCAGTATTAACTAGAAGACTGACGTTCAAAATAGTTATATGGTAACCTATAGATCACTCTATATTTAGTCTACCTGCCTTGTATAGACAATAAAAAAATTAGTCTCAGTCATAAAGGGACAAGGACTGCACTTGTCTTGTCCCTCATAGCAACTAGAAGCCTAGGCTGGGTGGGAAAGACCTGCAAAGAACGTAATAAAAAGTGAGAACGGCTTTCTAGAGTTATACTTAGGCAGTATAAATGTTGTATGTATTTTATTACTGGTTTTCTATGTATCTGGTTTTAACCAGAAGAAAATTTGAGTGCATTCATTTTGTGAGAGCTGGGACATCCCTTGTTTATGCTGTTAGACCGCAAGCAGGTCCACAATGAAATAATTTAAGGGCATTTGTAAGTGCCCAGCCAGCTTCCCACTAGCAAGCATGGGTGTGGGGGAAATTCATACACCAGATCCATATTTTGTGACCAAACTTTCAGTGAGCCAGGAAAAAGGGGTCAGATCCTCTGGCCACTGCAACAGTCTCCTCAGGAGAAGCTCCTCAGGAGGAGCAGGCAGATTATAATGCCAGGGCTCTACAAAGCCTTTCCACAAAGGAGTGCAGCAAGTTGCAGGAACAGAAGATGGACTTTAGTAAATCACAGTCTTATTCCCACCTACCCCCATGGTGTGTCCTTGACCAGGATATACCAGCAGACTGTTGAGAAATAAGATGAGGACTGTGGGGAGGGGGAATAGATAATCAAGGGAATCCTCTTCACTTTGGCGAAGGAGCCTCGGAAGTTTCTGCTCCATCCACTTGCTGGGACAGTGCAGCTGGGCATCACTGGCTAGCCTGATGCTGGGTGTGACACTCACAGGTCTTTCCAGCTATGATATTTCTGAAGTGTCTTTTCAGACCCTGGCACCACATCTGACTCATGCCCAGGCAGTGAGCAGGGCCAGAGATGCTGTCAGGATCACTCCCACATTCAATTACTCAAGGCAGCCTGTGCACACACACTGTCACTTGACCTTGTCCCCTGTTTCTTCCCAGAGGCAGAGGTGCTTCCAGCAGCAGAGGGCTGCTGTCTGTCAGAGATGCATGTGACTCCATCCTCTGCCCTCCCTGCAAAATGCCAGCTGAGGTAGACAGGCTCCACAGGGAAGTGAAAGAGGGGATTAAACCACTGGCTTCACATCCATCATCTCTCATAGCCTTTGTAGAAAGCGCACAAGGGACTCGACTCTGGTTTATGCCAAGCCATGACACCATGGGAAGTAGGGTAGGAGGGAGAATATATGGGTGCTGAACCTGTACAACTCAGAGTACTAGCCTAGGGCTTTGCACTTGGCAGATCCTTATCACAGAAGACAACTTTGTGGTGCTATTATCAGTCAGCACTTCTCACTCACTCAGTCACTTTCCCTTTCATCTAGGTTGCTGCAGTTGCATTTAATGACACAACAGATGTATTCATTTGCATCTTTATACAGATCTCTAAGCTCTACAAATGGGTGGGTGGGCGTGACCCCATTTCCCCAAATTATTCAGCACCTTTCAGTTATACATTTCCCTTTTTTTCTAATGTCTTTTTGAAGTACATGGAAGCAGCACTGGAGAATTACTCTGCTGCTTTCTCTTGAGCATCTGGGACCTTATCATTCCCCTTTCCATGTGAATCACCCTTAGAAGCCAGCAAGAGTCATGGAGATGTTTGTGCACAGGCAGACTGCCTCCCTCACTGCATACACACACTTCATGGAGAGAGGGAAAAGATGTAGATTTACAAGACATACCCCCAAGTTACGCTGAAGATTGCAATGGGGAAGAAATAGGGGGAAACCAAGTGACACCACGTCTGTCTATTGAAGGTGATGACAGTTCTGCTGCTGCCATCAAGAGATCTGTATTCAATATTTATGGGATGTGGGTGAGTTAAAGTATTTCCCTTTGCCATCTGAAGGTGGTGTTTATGTGGAGCTGCCTGAAGCATGCTCCATGCTGATGACTCAGGGAGACACTGCCTCCAGAGTGAAAGATCTGTCATCGTGGCCCTGGCTTTGTGCTGGCGGAAACCCAGCTAGAGCAAGGGGGTTTAAATGAGTGGGGAATAGGTCTGCACACAATGCCAGATGCCGTGGAAAAACAGGGTGCTGCATTTCCTCTGGGTCTGGAGGTATTACTATCTCTACCTGGGCAACTGCACA
>VZTY01015298.1:298720-341932 GCA_013400935.1 Turnix velox
AGAAGAGAAGAGAAGAGAAGAGAAGAGAAGAGAAGAGAAGAGAAGAGAAGAGAAGAGAAGAGAAGAGAAGAGAAGAGAAGAGAAGAGAAGAGAAGAGAGGAAGGGCTCCTAATTTTACCCACAGCCAGGGAAGTAGTTGGGGCACTGTCCCTGGAGGCATATAAGAGACTGGTAGACGTGCTTGGTTTAGTACCATATGGCTTAGTACCATAAGGGTATATCATGTAAATTTTGTTCTTGTCAGAATTAGGCTGATGGTTGGACTCAGTGATCAAAAAGGTCCTTTACAATTTAGGTGATTCTACAATTCTATATACTGTCACATACACTTATTGAACATGTGAGTGGGGTAGTCATAGACCTTGCATGGTAAAGTCAGATTAATTGGAGAGAAAAGTTCCTATTCTCACATTCTTTCCACCTGGCCCTCACTCAGACCAGGTGGCTCAGGGGCTGTGTGTTGATGGGAAGCTACTAGTGTGACACTCTGTGAGGAGGATGAGTGAGGATGCAAGTGCTGTTGGCAGAGATCATCTCCAGTTTAATTTATGGGCTGTGCTTTGCCTATAAAGCTATGGCCACAAATATAATGTAATCTCATCACTGTGTGTGTGTTGAGCACTGCTGTCAATCAACAGTGCTTTGCATCACTAAATTTTCAAATAAATATGTATATTCTCTCACTAATGGAATTATTATTTATTATTTGTGCTACTGTGCCTCAAGGCTTTGTCAGGGACTGGGTGCCTGTTGTGCTGAATGTCACACACACAGTGAGAGGCAGACCCTTTAGTCTCCAGACTAAACACACTGTAATAGGCCTGGACTGGGGTGCCTACAAAAAAACCCTAAACAAACATTTTGAAGTTGAAATGCTGGCTCCAGAAAGCCAGCAGCAGAGCTGGGGGCAAACCTTGGCTTATGGAGACTGCTTTGCAGCGATCTTCCCATTGGACAAGTGCAGTACTGAAAACTTACCAACTTTGAATTCTTTGTGGGAAGAAAATGGATGAGACATTTTACAAGGTGGAAATTCCCTCTTATCCGTCTCTTTGAATACTCCCAAAAGAAAGTGTGCAGAAAGGTCAGGATGTGCACACCTGGAGGAAAAAGCATTCCTTGAGCACAAGGGGGACTTGTCAGGAATTTGCCTGTGACTTCTCACCAGCAACCCTGTACAAAAACCAGCAGTGATTCTTCTGACACCCATGGAATGGTGGCTTTTGCTATGGCTCACAGCCACTCTTGGGAGTCTACCTAAGCCTCACAACATATGATGTGAGATTTATTCTCCTCCCAAAGATACAGGAGGAGGTATGTGGAAGGGGGGAGAGCTGGAAATGCATCTTGGAGGGAAGGACTCCATATTGGAATGTCCCTTGACAGGAGACAGTACCTGCTTCCAGCAGCAGAGGGCTGCTGTCGGTCAGAGATGCAGGTGACTATACCTGTGCTGGCACAGGGACAACCCTGAAGGACTGCAGCCTATGGATGATCCAGAGTGGAGCAGAGAATGAGTAAGAAAGGAAAGAGCAGAAGAAAAGAAGGAAAAAAGAAGTGACAGCAAGAAACTAACCCCTGCACTGCCCATACCACAGCCAAGGGACTGGCAGTAAATATTCAGGGATGAAGATTGGTGTGGGAAAGGTGTTGGACTAAAGCTGAGCCTGGGAATCATGGAAGAAAGGGGCTTCTCTCAGTGTTTAATTATCTAAGTCTTCTTTGTTTTCCAGCATCCAAATCAGTAAACAAAAGTCTATGTTAATTGGAAATAAATCAAATTCAGTGGAATTCCCTCAACTGAGACTTTTTTGCCTGCAACAAACACATATGAAAAAAAATTGAGTTTTTTAGTTGATAGGATTATGAGCAAAAGCTTCAAAAAGCAATTCAGGATCACTAACTAAGCCTTCAAACTCGAAGCAGAGCTCAAAACCCCCGGTATTTCTCTTGTTATAAATATGTACACAACCAATGGTTGAGCAGGAACAAACACCAGCACATTACAATGTAGGTCGTGTACTGTTAACGCTGGAGCCCAAGCCACTACATCTAACTCACTGCTGCTGAATGGATCTGGCGTGACCAGAAGAACGCTGAGTATTTTAAGACTTCCAGGCTTCCAGTCTTCATGAGATAGCCAAAAAGAAAAGCCAGCTACCACTACAAGCTTTCGTGTTCTCATCTCCTTTTCAGGACAGGGTTGCAAGTGGATTGGGACAGCCAGCAACCAGGCATCCCAGTAGATGAAATACTGGCCCATGCAAAAGCAGTAAGTCTCATGAGTTGCACATTGGTCCCTCTGTGCACACACAAACCAATCTGCACATCTGCATCTACATAAATCCATACTACAACCAGAGCAGCCATTTGTACAGAAATCCAGTAGATAACTGCTCAAAGCACAGTGCAATGGTCTGCTCAGATCGATGCAGTTGAGACATCTGATGCAATTCAGCAAAGACAGGGCACCTCTTTTGTCTCAGACACAAAATTCCCCTTTATTTTGCTTGAGATAAGTTCTCCTCCTTCTGCATGTTCTGAGAGGAGCTGTGTTGTTCTATCCCAGGTGCCTTGCAGGCACTCTAACTTAAACCTAAAAATGGCCCACTGAGGTGTACCTCCAATAAAATCACAGAAATGTGCTTGTGTATTCCAGTACCAGCATACAGGAAGAGAGAAAGCTCAAGGTCCCACAATGAAATGGCAAGTAAAATTTAATAATAGCAGTGGCAGTCAGATTTATGTAACTTTTATGAAATCAATAGTACTGGACACTTGAAAATTACTTGAAGAGCAAGACCCCATACAAATGTAATTAAGCACAGATGGCAGCATGCTTGTGAGCACTGCAAATCTATGTTCACTTTAATGTGAACAGCAGTTGCCTTGAACTTGCTGATGTGAAAATACCTTTGTCACTGATCAAGGCTGCTTGTAATGTAACAGGCACTCATCCTTATTTTAATGGGGCTAATACTTGAGTTTCAGTGCTCTTCAGGAAATAGGTAAGAGAAGAGATGGAGTTTGTGAGATGAAGTTTCACTTATAATGGTTCAGACATCATTAAACTGACTTCTATTTCATGTTTTCCCCAAAGTAATGTCAAAAGGTTTTTCATAGTGCAAGACCATGACCTCTTGACCATCCCAAAACATTTGAGATCTTGGGTGGATTTGTAGCACAGGTGAGTATTGTGCTGAGCACTCACTTCCTTGAATGAACCCCAGAAATACTCTCCTGCAGCTTCATGCAATGGCCTTTCCTTCCTTGTTCCATGCTGACAGCGCTCCCACCCTCTTCACCCCTCATCCTACCTCACAAGGTCAATGAATGCAGCAGGGGATAAGAAAACAGTCTGGATTAAGACCTATTTGAAGTGAAGAAAAGGTGACAGAATACCAGTAAGTACACAAATCATAAATGTAGGTGGTTGAGAAGAGGATGGAGAAAAAAGGTGTTCACACATTTTAATTTTTTCAGTCTTCTTTAGCAGAATGTTTTGTTTTCCTGCTGGATAAAAGGCACACAGAGATAGAGGGGTGGATGTTACAAAGCTGTCATCAGGCTGTTTTCCACACTTATTTTCTGAAATTTGAAATGACACTGAAAGTCGAAAATTTGAAGAAAAAATTCTTCACAGAGCTATCTGTACACCTCTGTCATAATCTTAAAAGGAGAGATATATTTTTAACAGCCTCAGGGGAAAAAACATGTTAGGAAAGTTCAGAAAAGCTTGAGTGCTGTTACAACCCCAAAATACTTCTAATCATTAAAAGCATTGCCTTTCTAACCCCCTCAGACAACTCTTAACACTTTCTTTGGCTTTGACTAACATCTTGCTTCAGCAGCATGGCAGTCTGTCTCTACAAACGGGCCATGGGATGTAACCTCAGGGGTAATGTGTGCCCAGCTAAAGCTGAAAGTTTCACCCCTGTACAGAACCAGCCTTGAAACTCTCTATCCAGATGCTGAAGCAGGTCCTGAGCGTTTTCAAATTATTCAGTGTTGCTGGTGGTTTATGATCTATGTTAAAGGGAAACAGAAAAGGTAAAGGAAAGAAAGTTATCCTAATATCTCCAAAGCCAAGCCAAAGATAAAGGGAGCTGTACCACTATTGGGTGATTTTTAGAGGTCCACAAATGGGATTGAAAACCATGGTGATATGCTTCTGTCAGAACATGAGTAATATGTCCAGTTTTGGGATTCTCACCACAAAAAAGATATTGAGATGCTGAAGCAGGTCCTGAGCAATAAAGTTTGTAAGGGATTTGGAGAAGAATTCTTATGAGGAGGGAACTGAGGTTGTTTAGCCTGGAGATAAGGAGGCTGAGGGGAGACTATATTGCTCTCCACAAGTACATGAAAGGAGGATGTGGAAAAGTGGAGGTCGGTCTTTCCTCTCAAGTGACAGACTACAGGACAAGAGCAAATGGCCTCAAGTTGTGCTGGGAGAGGTTTACATTGGATATTAGGAAAAGTTTTTATACTAAAAGTGTTATTAATCATTGGAATGGGCTGCCTGTGGAACTGGTTGAGACACCAGCCCTGGAGGTATTTAAAAGATGGGTAGACATAGAGATATGTTTTAGTCATAGATCTTGTCAGAGATAGGTTGATGGTTGGAACAGATGATCTGAAAGGTCCACTCGAACCTAGGCAATTCTATGATTTGATTCTATCTATATTAGTGTGCCCTTCTGAGCTGTTGAATGCCAGCTCTGGCTACTCCTCTATGATCAAAGGGTCTTTGCACTTGGTACCTTCCTAAAGAACTGGTAGGAGCAACATATTGAATTAATCAGGAGTTGTGTCAAATTCAGACTTGAAGAATATAACTTTTTGTTTTCTTTTGTTTACCAGCTTTGGTCTTTATTCCATATTATTTTTTAAAATTTGTGTCCTCTTTTTTCTTTGGAGCACTCGCATCTGTTCATTGAATCTGTTTTCACTGTTAAACCTATCATTTCCTGCTATTAGAAAACCTACTGAAATTGTTTCTTGGTGGAAAGTATGGTTTTGCTTTATTTGTTTGCATGAAAAACGGTAAATCTAAATTGTAGAAAATTATGAACATAAAACACTAGGAAATTAAACTCTCAGACTTATTTTGCATAGCTGAGATGCTATCAGCCTCCACACAAAACAAGCCCCCCCAGCTAGAAAATATTCTTCTTTCAAGGTGTTTGGGACTTTGGGGTTTTAGATTGGTTTTTTTTTGTCTTTTTTTTGTTTGAGTGTTCTCTGGATTTTTATATCCTCCCTATACTTCCTTTTCCATTCATTGGACAATTTTTATTTTTTCTTCCTGTTTGAAAGCCTGGTCTTTTGGTAGTGGTGGTTGTGGTAACATAATAAACAAACATGTATTTATATCCCAGTGCCTTCAATCATCCTGTAAGAGTGTACTATTCCATTAGCAGGTTAGCTGGATGCTCAGCTTCCTGCAAGAGTGCCTGGATCTCTCACTTCAGTGTAGTGTGTGTGACTGATCCATTTCACACTCCAAATGTCTCATCTGTTTGGATGATGAGCTTATTGGGGAAGGGAACATCTGCTCTCTACATTTGTGTGGTGCTGAATACACTGAAGATCTCTTCTTAGTTGACTGCCACAAGTGACTATAATCTTCATTATTAATAACAGAAAATGCTAACTTGGTTTATGCATCAGGGTTTCCTTTACCCATTGGGACATTTTTTCCACAAAATAATAAAGTAAATTATGTTTTATGAAGATTATTTTTGTTTTAAACCCATGCATATACCATACAATCAACGAAGTTTAAAAGAACTGGATAAATTGAGTGGGACAAGAATTAAAAATACATTTTTTTTTTTTAATAAAAAAGACATTCAGCCTAATTTAATCTCTCTTTTCAGTTTTTGCTCCTAGTATTCTTGGGCTGCTGATAGTTTAATTGTTTGTGGGTTTATATACCTGCTATTTGGATTGCAAATTCAAAAATGCTGCCCTAAACTTGTGTAGATTGGGAACCTGCACAATAGGAAAGTTAGGGCACAAAATGCCTTTTATGTGGAACTACAATCAAAACATAAACGCTCTCATCTTCCTCCTTTTTCTCTCTGAGAGCTCAGCAGAGCCAATAGTACTTGGCTTTAAAGCTCCTTTTCCAGCAAGAATGTAGCAGAACTCAGGTCCCAGAAGATGAAAGATTTTTTTCTTACATCTTCCAAGCAACATTCTAAGTTAATAGTGCTGTCTTCACTCTTCCTTCATCATATACCTGTTTAAAAGGTGCAAGCATCTTCTAGTATGCCAGTCTGACAGGGCTCAGATGGAGGAAGATCAATATTTTATGGCCTTGGTAGCTGATTACCTTTATGGCTTCAGCTGCTTTTAGGATTTTCTCCCTCTCAGGTATATCAGACAGAGCAGTGGTAACAGTGTTGCCTGAATTGGCTGCTTTAGGATTTAAAGCAATGATTTGTGAGGCTCATGCATTTCCAAGCTCTCTTACTGAAATCCCTTGCTAGATTTTTTCACACAATCCCAGTTATCCCAGTTCACAGGGCTGTGAAATAGCCCAAGAAGTACCATGACACACATTTCACTTATGAATATGCATTTGTTCTTACCATCGCTGTGACAATTGCATTATGGTCTTCACAGTACCATCATAAAAGCTAGAGCTAGTCCAACAGCTTGTTTTCTTTGCCCCTCCAGAGGGACCAGCTGCCTTTAGGAAGCACATCTCAGATGGAAGAATCTCTCCTGCTCTGCCCTTGCCATTTCCTGAAGCATTTCAGCTGAGGTTTTGACCTTGCTCTTCGAGTCTAGAGAAAGCAGGGGAAAGTGGTAAGTAATAGGAAAACCTGAACTATCAAAATATCCTCAGAGGACCACATCACACTCCAGGGTGTTCACAGTGAGGGCTTCTACTGCTGCTGCACTTCTGGGCTGTCACTGCTTATTAATACTTTGTCTGGCCTCAGTGCTCCTGTGACTCCAAAGGCAAGCTCACTTCTGTCACTGTTTCTTCATTGTGTTTAGGTATGTGTTTAGCCCCGAACAAGTCCTTTCATCTTGTTGAAGCCAAAGAGCTCTAAGCACTGGCTTAAATACCCTTTGGAAGGTGAACAGGACTTCAGGGCTCCAGCAAGCCCAAGGGAAAAGAAAATGCAAAGGAAGGATTTCTCTGTCAGTAAACAAAACAAAGCAAGATGATTTTTAAACCTTTTGGCATGTCTGGGTATCTTTACCACTGCTGATGAAGAATAAACAATGCAATTATTAATTATTGATGATCTCTAATAAGAATGATGATTATCATCACCATCATCCAGCCTTGCCACTCCTGCCACCTCTCTAATCAGTGCGATCTTGCTGCTATTATACATAATTGCGATTTTCCAAGTCAAGGTAGGCACTGCAAGGTACCTTGCAGTGTAAATACTAAATACTTAGCATAACAAGGGTGAGAGCTCCTCATCTCAGAGCAGAGCTGAGTGAAGTCACAGGCTTCCATTCTTTTTAATTTACCATCTGTTCTGTATGACACAGCCTGCATCTCTTTAGGGTTTAGTACCCATTTATTATCCAAAAGCCACCTCTGCCTGCTATTAAAATCACACTGGAGTGATTTAGAGAGGGAATCCGTCCATTTGCCCAAGTGGAAAGACGTGTCATCAGCATAAACCTAAATGCTGCAGCCTTCCTGGACTCCAGGACTGGGAGCTGCCTCACCAGCACATGCCCCTTCAGTTGGCTCCAGCCCATTCCCTCCTCCCGGCAGAGCCAATTACCACAGAATTGTTATAAAACACATCCCTTTCTCTCTTCTTTCCCTGTGTTACGTGTACACACATCATACACACACACACATTGTATCCTTTTTCTCACTGTCTTTCTTCCACAAAGGGGCATGACTGACTCCCATCCACTACAACTTCATCTCTTCCTTCCTTTTAACCCCAGCCTCCCTGGTTGTTACCCTTTGTTGCAGACTCAGCCAGCACGATCATTATTCTTCCTCCTCCACTCCCTTTAATCATTCACTCTTCTACATACCTGGCCACATGAGCACAATTCTTATGCCTTCTTTTTCAACCATACCCCTTGCTCCTACATCCTCTTACTTGACTTTACCTCCTTTCCTCTTTTCCAGACTTCATGGTCCTCACCATTTTGTATAATAAAACACTGCACAGATGATGATAATTGCCATCACTTCCACAGTCCCTTGGGACATCTTAGAAATCTCCCACAGGTACCCAGACGAGCATCTCACCCTAATAGCTAATGACTGTTAAACTAAGCAAGAGATTTTTAACACTCTCCACAAATTGAACCCAACAATGCCCCCTCCGCCTCCATAGCTGCCTTTCACAGCTTTAGCCACTTCCAATTAACTGAGCAGCCCAGAGCTCTCCGCAGGGATCCAGGTGGAATGGGATCTGGGCATAAAACAAGCTACAGAAGGAAAAACAATGAAATGCTAGGCAGCTTGGCTCTAGCAACCTTGAGGCAGGACTTCTGGGGGACAGGGACCCTGGGGGAGACCATAGGCAGGAGCTCAGTCCCTGTAGAGCCATCAGGCAGGATAGAGGTGTTAAAGTTCACAGCAGAGCAGAGGAAGGGCATGGTGATACTAGTATTACCTCAAATATCTGTCCAGACAAGCAGCTACCAAAGGGAGACCTTTCCACTCAGTAAATATTTAGTATCTTCATTGGTTTACTGGTGTAACAGGCATTTTGTTCTCAGGCTCACTACAAGAGAGGCAGGTGTGCTATGCTTTCCCATGGAGGGTGGAAGATGAATAGAGTCATTGCCCCAACTTAAAACATTTTAATGAAAATGCTGGTTTCACTGATGTGTGTCTTTGCTTGCTGTTATTTTTCCTTACCTAATTTACCTGATAGACTACAGTAGGGGGAGGAGGGAAAGGAGAAAGAAGATGGGGGGAAAATGGGCATATTCTCACCAGAAATTCTGAATTGATTCAGAATTAATTCCTCCCCTCTATTTTGAATCAATACCTCAAAATCTACAGCTCTATTTTTCTTTTAGCCTCAAATGTGGTTTTTTCCCCAACAAGCAGGCTACAATGTCTGTTCAGATTACTTTTTTTTTCTTTTAAAGGAATAATACCCTGAAAATTAAATAACATGTTAAGACTTTCTACTGTCTTATTTAGAAATGGTGATTTGAAATGAGAGTTAGAATTATGTACTTTCTTCAGGGAGTGAGCACCTGATTTATAGAGGGTTGATAAAGAGAAGGGATGCTGAAGTCCTAGGGCTTTTGAAGAAATGGGTCATTTGGCTCTGCACCTCCTTTTGTATGGGCAGGTGGTAGCTAGGTGGCCATTTGTCCCCATGGTGGGGAAAATGACACAAAACATCCTAGACACAGTTTGTTTCACAATGGTTACTCTCAAAGAGTAACAGCAGTGCAGAAGCAGAGAGAGCAGGAAACAGTGTCATGAGATGAGTAAGGGCCCAGTCTGATTTCAGTATAAGCCTTGAGAAACTGGGAGAAGAGTGCAGTGGGAAAAACATATCCCCCTTACTTGTCCTACCTTGTCCTATGTCAATTCTGTCAGGTTTATCCAGACAGAGCACACCACGGTCTGAGAGCAGCGCAGGATGCCAAGGTGTGCTCTCTTTTTTTGTCCCCACAGAGCACCTGGGCTTCCGTCACAGGATGCTGGGAATGACTGGCAACTTAATAGGAAGACTGGCTGATGACCTGTCACTTTGGACAGTGGAAACAGCTCTGGTAAGTCTGACAGTACCTCCCACTGCCAGCAACTACACCAGTGCAATACCTCACTAGGAAGGACAGGAGAGAGGAGCTGATGTGAGGACCTCTGGAGTGGAGTGCTGGAGGGAGTACTGGCAGAGCTAGTGAAGTGAGCCTCAGGCTGGGAAGGACAGAAGCTATAGCAAGTTGGCAATATGGGCATTAGTGAAGATGTGTGCATAATGGAAGCCATATAAAGCTAAGTTTAGCTCTTAGTCAACACCATCACTCTTTCACTTTCATGAGCACTAAAATTGACTGAAACTCACTCAAAATATGTATCTTAAAAAATGGGAAAGGAAAAGAAAATGTCCGGTTCCTGTATGATGATCAATAACAGCCAGTGCTAGAGATGACTTTTTCAGCCACAGAGAAACAACTGTTATTGTTGAATTGCTTGGGAACTTTGCCAGTGGACAAAGATAAACTAATAATGTCAAGGAGAGGAGGGGTGAGATTGCTGAAACCTTAGCTACGGTAAGAGGGTTGATGGAAACACTTTCAAGGGGCATGTGGCAGGACTCGCGGAAAGCAATCAACTCCAATCAGGCTCCAGGGAAAGCAAGGGGTGGGAGATCACACACCTAATGCTCCCCCATGTTGCTGCCACTGCAGCAGCCCAACTGTGGGCAGCACCAGAAGCTCCACTGACCTGCTTCAGGTCCTAACCCATGGCATATCAGCAGAGAGCCTGACCTAGTGCAGGATTCTCCACAAACTATTGCACTGTGACTCAGTTTCTCCTGCTCCCATGGAACTGTGAAGCTCAGAAGGACAGACACTGTTGGGCAGGAGCAAGAGGAACTCATGGCAGCCACTGGAGCAAGATGCCCTCCATTTTTACCAGAACTGCTTCAGACAGTTCTGAAAAGCAGCTGCTATCAAGGCTTCATTTCTGCTGTTGCATTCCCTGACACCCGAGGCTCTGCAGTAACAGATTGCAAGGCTGTGTATTACCTAGAACATGCAACCCAAGTGAATCCATCCACCTTGTGGCATCACACCAAGAGGACTTTCTCTAGCTGTCAGAAAGCCACCCCTTAAAGGGGTCCAGGGGCTCCTTCCAGGGCAGTTTACAGCAGTTACAAGATTGCTGACTGTAATAGTTTTGACTGTGAAGAGCTCCAGAGAAAACTGGGGCAGTCACAGGGTTACAGTTCCCTGAGTTTTTGCCATTTCATCCTGGACAAATAGTAAATCTTATTCCCTAAAATAAAACTGTTTGTATTTTGTGAAGCCATTTCTCACAAGACCCTGTTTTTGCTGGAACACCAGCCACATGACACCCAGGCACAAATTTGGGCCATGGTATCCACTGACAATAAATAGAAAGGCCCTGGACGAACTTCAATTTGTGCTTGTGAGAGATAGGCTGTTCTGTCTAATCCTGACCTTTTCAAAGTTTCCAAATACTCGCTTCCATTGCTAAAGAAAAATCACACCACATTTTGGCTTTTGTGTGTCTTGCTTAACATTTCCCAAAATTCAAGGGATGACAGACCAAACCCCTAACCATCCAGTTCTCTGGCCACTGCTACAAGGTAGGGGGCAACTGAACAACGGGATGCCAGAGGGGATTGCTGCTGGGGCTTGCAGAATCAACGAAAGCAAGAGTTAAACTCCAAACCCAGGGGTCCTGATTTCCAGGACGGTCTTCTGACTGCAAAACATTGTTTCCTAGCAGCCCATGCTCCCATCTTTGGCAGGGGGTAATTATCCCTGCTTCACGCTAATATACTTTTGATGTATCACTGGGTCACTGGCTGCTTGACAAAGGATGCTGGTGTTTTGTCCCCTGTGCTGCAGAAAGAGAAACCAAGTCACAGAGGAAAACGAAGTGACTTACCTGAGGATATTCAGCAGACTAGTGGTACACCTGGGACTAAAACCATGAACTTTCATGAGCCCGAGGTCTTTCAATCCTCAGCAAATACTCAACTTCCATCTGTTGCTAGTTGATGAAGTGAGGTGCATGTTTCTTGCTGTGTTTAGGACCCTGTAGCCCACATTGATTTGGATCTTGTAGAGGCTGCAGCCTCATCACTTTCAATAAGAAGAACTCAAATCCTGCAGGGATGGATAGAGCCTTAGGTTACTACATTTGTGATAGGAATTAGGACACACTGACTCTGGAAGCATGCCCCCAAAAGCTTTAGATCGCTGACCTAACAAATGCACTTTTTAGCTAAGAGGGTTTTTTGCATGGCCTGTTCTGTCCTCAGGCTCTCTGCTAACAGAGATGCTGGTACTTGCTTCCACAAGGACCCCCCAGCTCAGTAGGCATGCACAGACCATAAAAAAGTCACTATATAAGTGCTTGTTGGCTGCTTAGTCTCACTGGCCGCCATGGTAGAGCAGGAGCCCACACCTCCAGGAGTGCCCAAGCCCCGTGCTCCCCTCCCTCTCCATGTTTGTGTTGCTCTCTAAATGGCTTTGTTTTGCTTAAGCATCCCTTTTAAAGCAATGTTTAGCTTCCAGTTGGAATGAGCTCCAGGAAGCATGGCCGGGGCCCTGCCTGGAACAACGGTCTGTAATTTACGGTGAGTTATGTTTCAATTACCTCGGTGTTATAGCGTCTTGGTGAGGGCAGGCATTATGTCATGTCAGGGATACGGGCGAGGGAGAAAATACAGACGCTCCCATTACAGCCAGTGATGGAGCAGTTTTAATAATACTGCAGGAAAAAAATAAAGGGAAGGGGAGCGCAAATGACTTTCCAGCCATACCATTACTGCACATTAGTAACACAGTGCAGCCAGGGAGAGAGAGGGAGAGAGGGAAGTGGGGAAAGGAGAGATGTGGCCGAGTGACAGGGAAGAGGAAAGAGGAGAAGAGGTAAAGGGGGCAGAAAAAAGGAAAAGATAGGGTGAGGCAGGGGGAGAAAGGGAAGGAGGGAGAAAGGATGGAGAGAGGAGATAGAGAAGGAGAGTACAGCACCAGTGGGACAGGGAAAAAGAAAGGCAAAGGGGCTCAGATGTAACAGGAGAGGAAGGGGGAGGTTCTCAGTGAGATACAGCATGATGCTGGCTGCCTTAGCCCCATGGTTCTCCCACCCTGCATCAGCTCCTGTGTCCCCACATCTCCACTAGCCCTGGCTCATTGGCTGGCTGCAGAGAATAGCAAGGCAGTGAGAAGCTGCAGAAAAGGGGAAGAGAAGCAATTGTTATTAGGCTTTTGTGAACGATATTGCTTTGCTGCTGGAACAAAGCACTCGACTTTCCAATAATAACAATCTACCTTTTTTTTTTAATCAAATTTCCTTTGTCGTTGTGGCTTTCTTTAATTTCGTTTCAGCAGGGTAAGCTTCTCACTTCCAGCTTAGTGCCTCAATCGCTGCTCTGTCGCACTCTCAGTCACTCCTGCCCATGTGCTCGCTCTCTCCTTTATTTTCTTGACACAAACGGCAGTCATTGCTCAGAGAATGTGCTGGGTGAGCCTGCTTTGTAATTCAAACCTTTTGTTCAGGTTATCATTATGTGCTAAAGAGGAAAATATGTATTAGCTAATCTGCCTCCAAACGAATGGTCCCCTGTCTGAGAAAGGGGAAGTCCTGGGCATCAGGCCTCGTGGACCTGTTGCCTCCCTGCTTCACTCCTTACCTGTCTGGGAATCCAGCTCATCCTCACCACCCCCTGTATTTCCACTGAGAGGAGAAAACCTTCATGTCAGAAATTAATTTGTGCCATTCTAGGAATGTTCATACTTGACAACAGGTTGCAAAAGCCAAAAACTTTTGGCAGAAAGACCAGAGCTGGAAATTGGGTAATTTATATAAGTACCACTACTGCAGATTAGTAGTCCATCAGCGTAGATTTATTCTATCAATGCAATGCCATAAAATCCCAGCATACCTAAGGCAGGTATTTCCCACCATCACAACTGGCTTCATGTTACTATACTAGTTAAAATAAAAGCCGTCTCTTTGTTCTTTATATTTAGGGTTTCCATACTATTGCAGCATTTTGGGTTGTGCATCTTCAAGCCTTTCAGTGCCATATCTACACAGAACCACTGAATGCAGTTGTGTAAATGTGACCTGAACAAGGCAATAGAGATTATCTCAAATAGAGATTATCCTGTTTACTTATTTTTTTTATTTATATGGTGCCATGGGAATGTTTCTGCACTGGCAGGTAGGATTCAGTTGCATGCAAAAAAGGGCAACATCATCCAAGCAGTCCCACCACAGCCCTTCATTTGTTCCATGTCAGATTTTAGCAGGGAACAATTCTGAGAAGCATTTCTTCCCTTCATTTCTGAGCTCACAGATGTTAAACACAGGCAACGCAGATCTGATGGTGCTGTGGTTCCAGCTTCTCCTCCTTGTTTCCAGCTGCTAAATCACGTTTAAAGATGTTAACAATACACAAAATACCCTCAGCATATGACTTCTCTGCACAAGTGATCACTGAAGCTGTCACAGGAGTATTATTAAATTGCCAAGGAGAGGAAACACATCCCCCCTGGTTCTGAATAGAAGGGGAGGCATCTGTAACACAGCTTCTCAAACAGGAGGTGGCCCACGCTTTAGAAAATGTAGAGGGCCCACACACAGGAAAACTTTATTTTAGGAAGCACAGGCTGAACAGTTCACCAGTACTGTTTCTACTGGTTTCCCTCCATTGTAGTTAGTCACTAAAGCCATATTGCAGCCCAGTCTTTGTCAATGGATTTATTTTTTTTTAAACACAGCACACTGACGAATGTCTTTACCTGCATAAATTTCCACATGATTTTTCTTAACCTAAGACTCAAAGTGCCTGCGGGATATGCAAATAAGCCTTTGGGACAACTGTGCAGAAACACATGGGTAGCAGGGAGTTTGCAAACAGCTGACACCGAGACAATAGCTGACAGAAAAGCAGGCCCTGGGGTACTGGAGGAACTGCAACAGAGATTCATTGGGCAGCAGGGGATCTATTTTGAATCCTCTTCACACAAGGGAGAACTGGCCACAGTCATTATAGGAGGACTCCTTGTCACAAGCTTAGCAAAAGAATTGCAGTTCCCCATTTCTTCTAATGTCATTAACTATATCCCCTCTCAACTGCAGTTTACTGTCCACTTGGCTGCCTGTGGTACTGCTTGAGACTGCAGGATGAAGAGCTTGCACATCAACTGGATCAGAGAGTTTCCTCAGAGGAGACTATGCCATGTTTCTTCTCATTCCAGCCTCCATGTTAACCAAGATGCGGTACACAAGTGGAAAATGTGGTGTCAGGTAAAATAACCAGGCTTACAGCTAATTTTGGAAAATCTGGGAAATGGGGAGTGGCACAAAGCTCTGAATGCTTTGAGAAATTTAGAACTGAGGATGGTAAAAGTCCTTCTGTAGCACAGCCCTGCCCAATTTCTTTGATTTGTATTACCAGGACATATTAGGATACAGTTACAAGGCAAAGTCCACTAGGAAGTGCAAGTGTGAAGCTTAATATAGTATCACAGAAATGGAAAGCTTCTCTAATGGTACAGAAGGGACTTGTGCTTGAAAACATTTAACAGAACCTTGGTAAGTAAACTGTAGTAATTGAGCTAGCAAAGGCATTTAGCTTGAATGCTTTGTGTATGTATAACAAAATCAAATAAGCACCAGGAAGAACTGTTCTTCAAAGGGATAATTTGAAATGCTTCTATTCCCTCTCCAGACAAAGAGCATTTACCTTTTTCAGTGTGCACACTTCATTGTGCCATGTAGCTACGGTGACTCCTGGTTTGTTAACATAAAAGGATTTAAAGCACAATGCATTAATGTCAAGCATCATACCTGCAGTTATTTCTAGTCCACCAGGGAATAGAGCCCTTCAGCTCCAGAACTTCAAACCAAGAACTCAGCTCATCGTAGTGTCCTCTGGGAATAATCCTCCTGCTTCTCTCAAAGCCAACTCTGCTTTCCCCAGGGATCACTGTTTATCTGGAAAAGAAACTGGGATGCTGAAAGAGATAGGAAGGGAGATAAATAACAAGCACAAACAAACTGTCAAATAAAGCCTCACTATGGTCAGTTGTATGTCAGAGAAAAAGAGAGGATAGAAAGAGAAAAGCTGAAGACAATACAAGCTTTAATTATCTTTAAGTACCCTATAGCCAGCAGAATTCTAGTGTTGAATATGGGAGGATGTCAAAGGTCTTAATAGCATCCTCCTTGAATTGAACCTTGGGATTTTCACTAACTAAAAATTAAGAAGGAAATGAAGGGTAAAAGCAGTGTTATGCCTTTGAAGCTGCTGCAACGTTGAGCTTTCCTCCACTCTCCTCTGAAAGAGGGTCCTGTATAGAGATGAGTCTTATGATTAATGTCTGAAGAATTGTACTTGCCACTGTGGCACCATATTGAGTTATAACTTTACAGAGCTGAAGTAAAATATTTTAAGTATGGTGTTTTAAAGTGGAGAAGTAGAGATTCAGCTTGAAATTTTAAGGGGAGTAGTTTTTAATTTTCATCTGTCTTTTCTAGTAGAATATCTTGCTTGGCATCAGTTTTATGAGAAAACTGTGGTGCATAGGAACTTAATAGCAGTTTGGTTAAGTCTATATGGGTTCCTTTGACATTCAGCATAATTCCACTTCAAGAATTTTCAGATGATCAAGAGGAAATGAGATTAAATTACCCACTGGAAAAAACACAAACCAAACACTTAATGAAGCTTGGGGCACAGATTTGTATGTCCATGTTTGAAAGCTTCTGAGCAGTGCATGGAAGACAAGGCATGAAGAAAGATGAAAACATGGAGGAGAAGAGAGGCAGACAAAAGACAAGGAAAAAGGTTTAACAGGATGCAAAGATGGAGGCTCACTTCAGACTTCGGGAAAAAAGTTAGCTTCAACCAGGGTTGGAAGGAAGGAAGACAAGAGACAAAGGAGTGATTTTATCAGACCTTCAGATGCTGTAGGAACATATCTCTTATCAGCTGGGAAAGGCACATCTTTAGATCCATGCAGCAGCCCTAATTTTGTGGCAAGGAGTATTTCAGAAAATGTGTACCACCAATGAGTGATGTTGCTGATGGGAGAGCAAAGTGTCATAACTGAAACAGTGACAGCAGGGCCGAGGATGAGATACCAACTTTGAGTCCTTTAATTTAAACAACCAAATAAGAAAGCACAGAGCTCCAGCTACACCACACTGTATTATTCTTATTCAGGTATGTGCAACAAAACAGCGTGATGAGGGGAAAAAGGAACACAAGGTCACTACTTCATACAACTCTCCCACTCCCCCAGTTAGCAAGGCACGCAGCTATTTGGAAAAATTGGGGTCCAACTGTTCTTTCTCTCTTCTTTGTGAATTTTCTCACCTCCACTGTCCCAACCCACCACCCACCTTCTACGAAAACCTAAGCTCCGGTGATTCATTTGTAAGAATTCTTACTTGAAGAGTTTATATTACTGGGTTTAAGGAAAACAAAGAATACTAAACAACTTAAATGGCCAACAACTGACAAATAGCAAATAATCAAAGCGCTCAATTCAAGCATAAATGAAGCCAAAGATTACCTATTATTCTGCCTTTGCACACTATCCAGAAAACAGGCAGAAGGGGTGCATTCTTGGTCATTCCCTAGGCACTGTCATAATAAACATGATTAATAGGCTATAATTTACCTGCACAAATAATTCAATGAACAAATACAAACAGCAAACGAATTTGGGCAGCTGTGATCAGATCTTGGGCAGAATAAAGCAAATTCACTAAATAAATTGGTATCAACTAGTCCTAGTAATTGCATTCCATCTCCCAGAATGGCTCCTGGATTACTTACAGAGCTCAAAAGCCTGCCAAGCATTTTACAGGCTATGTCCATTTTGTGCCTTTGAAACTGGATTCACTGCCTACACCCAAATCACCGAGTTCTTACATTTGCATTGACATTTTTATGAGGCTTTCTAGCTTTGCAAGTGTTTTCAAGGGGTGAAGTTTAAAATAGCTCTGGTCCACTTGTAATACTCCTGATTAAGTAACAGGATCAGACAATATTTTGCGTTCTTTCAGCCACAGAAATGACTTACTAGGGGTATTAAAACAAAAGCCCCTGGAGAAACATGTGCACAGATTATAGATAAGCCCGCCATGCTGCATTAGCTTTTCTTGCTGTTTGCTTTTCCTGTGTTTCTGTTGTCCTGGGTTTTGACTTTGAGTCACAGCTCAGCAGAGACCTTAGAAGGCCGTGCTGTCTTTAGCCAGTTCTGAGAAGCGTGTGCCTCCTCCACAGACCAGAGCTCTGGTCTGTTGTGTGACTCCCAAGCAGAGCTCTCACTCCTTGGAAGAAGTGCTGAACTCAGCATCCTCCCTCCTACCTGCCTCAGCTGGGCAGCAGTACTGAGCACGGTGGGCAAGCACAAGTTCCACGACAAGGTAAGATAAATGGAGAAACATGTGCTGCAAGAGATGTTTATTGAGTGAGATGCTAAATGAATAACCCGATCAATGCTGTAATATTTAATTCAATACAAACTTCAGATTGAGAGTGTTCCCCATTTATTTTGTGCTATCACAGAAATTGTCGTTAGTTAGAGCAGGGCACTGTCATTAAGAGGAAGAGGTTCCCAGCAGGGAGGGGTTGGCTTTAGGTTGTGCAACGGGTACAGCCTTTGTAAGATGGTGAGTGACAGAGAGTTTACTACCTTCCTTCTCAGCTAGGGACTGAGGAAGGCAGGAAACATTATCCTCTTCTGAAATGCTCCAATCCTCAGCAATGCCTTATGCCAATGTAATGCCTTCTCTATGTGGCCAGGAGCCCTTTGCAGCTGTATCTATGCCCTGAATATCTGGACATGCCAACCCTGACTATTTGGACGTGCCAACCATGAGTTCAAACCACTGTATTCAGAATCATCCTTGGGCTCTCAGTTCTCTGCTGGGGAGGGAACTGCCATCATTCACATTCTCATCTGAGGGCTACAGTAAGGGATGTGGGGGGTATGTGAGGAGTTGTGTCTGTGTCCTGGCTATTAAGGCAGCTTTAGCTATACAGCAAAAGGATCATGAAGAGGCTGAAAACCTTCCTGGGGGTCCTGTGCTATTGACTCGCCTTTGCCACGTGCCTCCTCAGCATGTCAATACCCACGTTTCCTCAGTGCTGACTGGAAATGGCAAGGTCAGCTGTGGCATGCCAGCACACCCTGCTTGCACTTGGACCAGACTGCAGGCAGCCTTGCCTGCTGGCACACCATCTTGCCTCACCACCAGCAGAAAGCATTCACCCTCTAACACATGTGCATTGGGATGTCATGGCAGAGGTTGCCAGCTTGCTGGGAACCCCTTGCTTGTAACAACCTGGCATGTTGCCTCCAAATCATCCTGGCCATCCTTATTCAGTGCACCTGGCACCGCATCCCCCACATTAATAGCTGCCACTCTCCTAGATGACAAACCATCAGGTACAGCTCTAACTTCTCTTGTATTTGATGGGATTTCCTGAGCATTCTACTTAGAATCATAGAATAGTTTAGGTTGGAAGGGACCTTAAAGATCATCGAGCGTATATACATGTCCTTTGAATGAGTACGACAAAGAGAAAAAAAAGAAGAGAAGTTTGTTATTCTCTCAGGTCTCTATCTCTGACTAGATTGTGCCAATATCCAGGATGATGTTTAAAGCATACCATGTCATCATTGCAGCCCTGTTCTTTGAACTGGTCTATTCTTCTTTTCCTAGGGATTTACATGAAAGCAGCCCCAGGTAGCTCAACACTTATTTCCACATGGGTGTTTGAGAAATGCATTCATTACAGCAGGCTAAATACCTTCAGTGGATGTTCTTCAAAGCCAGCTTCACTCTTGAAATGATCCAAGATAGTTTATTCATTCCCTTCTCAAAGTCCTTCTCAAAGTCTTCTGCTTCTCTCTTTGCTCTCTCAGGCAAGTGCTTAATTATCCCCCCAAGTGTTACTCAGGTGAAGCAGCTGAAAGCTGTGCTTAACGTGTCTTCTGATTACCCACGGAGGAATAATGAAATAAGGACAGATTTAGTGAGTCTAGATACACGTGTTTGCATGCTCATTTAGTTGTCTTAGCTGTCCCCTTACAAAGGAGACTAAATCTTGCTGGCCTCTGGTAAACTTCTCCACTGCTTTTGGGGAGCTGACATGAGCACAGTCTAAAATTCTTGCAAGCCTCAAGTGGTCTGAAGGTTTATAATTCAATGTAAAATACTAGAAACTGTTTTGAAAGGAGAGAACAAAACCTCCATTTTAGTTGGGGGTGATCTAGAAAGCAAAGCATCTGTCAAGGCAGGGATAACAATGTATGAATACAAAAAGAAGCAATCCCCTGCTCCCCTTTTCTATCTAATCTATCCATCCATTCATCCATTCTAACTCTTCCTCCTTTTCTCACTCTTTTTTAATGGCTGCAAGAATTCATGTTTCATCCACATTTCAAAGGCTGGAGAATAACCAGAACTTTGTCGGCATCTTCATTTTAAACTGAAAAAACAAACAGCACACCCTCAGCCCCCCTTCTCCCAGTCTGTTCCTGCCAGAAACATAGCAACGAGCACGCACAGCTTTCTGCAGGCAGCCTAGTTTGCATTTAATTAGTTCTGTGATATCCTAAACTTCTTTCAACCTCCACCCCCAGAACATCGCTGCAGAAATCCTCACTCCAGGAATGGCATGATGGAGCTGTCAAAAACCCAGCATCTGTGCCAGGAAGTGTTTAGAGCACTTGGATTCCTGAATTGGGACACGACTTGCCTGGAATATGCTCTGCTACCAGGAAAATTAAGCAAGGTAATGCTCTTCAGAGGAACAAAGATAGGAAATCTCAACCCCATTTTACAAGCTGGGGCAAATGAGGCAGAGATATGAAGCTACCTGCTCTCAGAGCATCTGTCTGGTTTATCAGTAGTCATGCTAGGACTTATACTGGCTCTTTCCTGCTGGGGGGAGACAAGGGTTTTCCAAGGTGAGTAGGAATCTTGTGGGATAAGCAGTCCTAATTCCTAGCATTTTCTTTTCACAGTCATGCATCCCTGTGCCAGCTGTGAGTCTCATCACAACAACGCTTATATTCTCCTGGACCACCTTTAGGTACTCAGCCCAAGGACAATGAACAGAAAAGGCAGAGTAAATTAACACTGGAGGCTAGAGGTTTGTACAGATCAGTAAGATAATGCCTTCTGGGCACCATATGTTTTTTTCAACTAAGAGAACTTAGGACCCTGACCAATAAACCCTCCTGCTTCACTTTGCAGAAAATACGAGGTCCATCCAATTCTCATCAGCTCCCATCCCAGATCTGGGCCCTGCCACCAAGGCTTCGGCTTGGACATCCCATCAAGAGTTACCAAAAATGGCAGTGTGCTGAATCAGGCTGGCTGCTAGGGATCCTTAGCCCTTTCCATTTTCCACACACAGATCAACCAATTCCACTCTCTCCTCCTCCAAGTTATCAGGGGTTTCCCAAGACAGCGTCAACCCCAGTGACAGTCCAAGGTGGCTGATAAGACAGTCACTGTTTCTCCCTTGAACAAAGCCTCCCTTTTCTGTCCATTTAACTCTAACCCATTGCTGGTAAGTGCCAGCCACGGGAAAGCTTCTTGCAGTTGCCTGCATTTCTGCTAGCCATAGCAAACCCAAAAGCTGGGAAGCCAGCAGGCATCAGTATTTTTAATTACTCTGTCATCAATTAACCCTCTTTGGTGCTTCAACCTGGCTTCCAGTTGGCAAGAGCTGCTGACAAGAATACCAGTACTGGTATGTTGAAAAGAGTCCTTTTCCTATGTGTGATCGATGCAATAGAGCTTCTTGTTCTGGCTATCTGCAGCCCCCATACTGAGAGGGAGGGGCCAGCTGTGATCACCACCAGGACCCTGGGAGTTAAAGCAGAGGGATTATTTGCCTCGTTCAACATTTCCTCCCTCGCACCCCCTGCCACTCTGCTGTTGTTAAACTCACTGCAGCTTCAGCTGCTTTATCATCTCATTTGCTTTCTGATCTGACATGAGCCTGCCATGCAGCTGATCAAAGGTAGAAACCAGAGTGCAGCCAGCCTGAGCAGCCCCAGAATTCAAACAAACATGCCACTTCCCATCTCTATATGTTAGACAACTTCACTTTTTTCTGTTCCTGCCTCTTTTAATCTCTCTTTCCACACATACACACACCCCCTTTTCTTTCTCTTCATCCTCTACATTCGTTTCCTGTGCTTACATGCTGTCACCTTTTCCCCTTCCTTTCTTGATCTTTCCCATTACTTTTCCCACTTTTCCCCTTGCTTCCAAAGTCCCTCTGTTTTCATGACTGCTGTCATTCTTTCCTTCTCTCTCTTTCTGATCTTGCTAGCACGTTCATGATGCTTTACCCGATTGCTTTAGTTTCTGCCTCTATCTCATTCACTATACTGTTGTGTAGGAGCCAAGTCACTTTCTGGAGTGTGGAAATGAGGTCCTAGATGGGTACTCTTTCCTGAAAAGCCATGGGTATACTATTATTGGTATCCGTATATACATGTCCTTTGAATGAGTAAATGACTTTCCTATTCTGAAGTCTTTCATGGATCAGAAGCCTCTCTGCATGTAAAACCCAGTGTAGGGAAAAAAAAATTCAGATGTCCATTCCTGCAAGAAAGCAAGCAAGAAAGAAGACAAAGAGAAAAAAAAGAAGAGAAGAAAAAAGTAAAATGCCAAAAGGTCTTGGTAGGGTGGGGAGGTCTGGCAGTAAATATAAACAGTTCAAATTGAAAACTCTTCATACAGTTTTGTGGAATTCCATTTAACATAATACTTGAATAACTCCTCCATCTAGCAATTCTTTGCATGTTTCTTGTTGTCCTCTCCATCATTTACACAGGACTTCAAATTAGTTTTAATTCTTAATTTAGGCTCCCACTTCACTATTTCAGTCTGCAGAAGGAAGCCAATTCAGATCTGTTTAGGTTAGGAAATGAATATTGAACTTGATCCCTTATGGCAAGCCCAAGCTCCTGTCCCAAAGTGGTAGGCAGAACCACATCCATCAGAGGAAGGCATAGGAATAACATGTGGGGCAACTGACATAATTTTACATCCTCTTCCCTGCCCATTAGGGTTTAGATGAAGCTTCAAGATTTGGAAATTATGTTCCAGGATTCAAATTAGTCTGAAAAATATGTATTGAGATCTGAACATCTCTGAGGTCTTCAAGCAGGCATTCTGGTCTACACCCAGCATGATTAAAGTATTCCTAGATTCAATTAACTAAAATATAATGGGATTATTTCACAACATGCAATCTGATTTTTTTTGTTACAGTGAAGCAAGTGAGCAGTGATTACAGTGCTTAATACAGCAGGCCTTGATGTTCTACTGGAATCAAAAAGTGACATGAAATTGGGTCAGTTTAGCCAAAATTTCTTGGAGAAAGTGAGAAGGGGGGGAAATATATCTGGTTTTCCTTCATAAGATTTTTTTTTTCATTAGGTAATTCTTGAAAATGTGTTCCATACCATGTTAACAGAAGAAGAAATAGTTTAAATGAAAGACACTTCATTTTAATAAAAATACAGATTGAATCAAGTATTAAATACACATGCAAAATAATTTCCCCAGAATATTGTCTAATAGAAAACATCTTTCAGTAATTAGGAATTTAATTCCAGTTCCATGTCAAGCTCATAGTTCAGAAATCTGAATCCTGGATATGGACAGTCCAAGGTTTTATTTTGCTAGATGTTGCTTCTTGTAATGATGTTCAGCATCAATGCCAGGCAGAGGCTGGGCAGCAGGCACTCACCTGTGTGATGCAACTACATCCAGCCTAGAAGTGACTTCTAACCCAGTGGTGGTGCACACTCTGAAATTTCAACATCCATCTCACTCTCCTTCTTTGGTGTAGTGAAATGGTTGCCTTCCACAGGATCCAGTAAGGAAACTTCCACTTCACTCTGTTATTTTGGCCAGTCTTCATTAAGTCCCCATCTGAGGGCTTTGCTGGCTATGGCATTCCCAGGACCAAACAACCAGATATGCTCCTAACCATCAAATTCTCCAGTTTCAAATACATTAAGCAGATTTTATTTACAGTATCTTTCTACAACAGCAGTGGAGATAATTAATTTTTGCAAAATGAAGCAAACCCCACCCATTACACTTCTGCATGTGTTACCACATGAATACACTCAAAAATTTATCATTGTCCACCATACATACTGCAGTACTTTAGCTTGTGGTGCTCCTTTTGAATCTCCTGACGTTTTCAACTGAAGGTGTCTCTAGTGCCGTGGGACTCTTAAATCCCTAAATCCCAAGTTCTCGGCTTAATAATACATTTTCAGCTGTGCCGTTCCAACATTCATAACTAGTGCTGAGAAAATAATTTGCAGTCAGTAATTTGCTGAAAGAATTTAGTCCCTTTCTCTGCTCACAGATGGTCCCTCAGCAAAATCAAAATTTCCTCAAATGTACTCATTATTTGAAAATACTCAACACATTTTTGGCAAGGCTTTATTTTTTTCCCCTCTTTAAAGAAAACACCCTTGCAGATTGATCACGAAAGCATTTTTTCTGTTTTCCATAGTTAGTATTCTAGCCATGAGCTGCTGGTTTGTTGTGATTAATCATAGGTTCATAGTATGGTTTCCATTCCCCCAGTGGAGGGAAAACAAAACCCCTGTAATTCTTATAGTCAGGTGTAGGCTTTGAAAAAACCCTGGGGCTTTGATTTCCTTTGGGAATAAAGAGCAGGGAAATGAAACTAGGGAATTTTAACCCTTTTGGTCTCTGGTTCTCCCAGGTTTTTCCAGATCTTGTACAGTACCTACAGTTCCAGCTGCCTTCCTTTCATTGAGTGTCTCACAGTGATGCAGCAGGGCCTTGTCTTCGGGAGCATTTGTGCTAATGGCACATCACACATGATAATTCCTTGTGCTCACTGGTCCCATGCAGTGAAAACACTTCAACCTGGGTTAGTGCAAAAAGCACCTGTGGAGAGGTTGGAGGATGCTACACAGGAAGCACATGATAAACTGGAGGATGCACTGGGATGAGGGTAGAGAGAAGAATTTTTTCAAGTTTATAAGACCTGATTGGACAGCTTTTTTAAAGAACCACTCCAGAGGACAAATAAATAAGGCTTCAAAAATTAATTTATAAGCTAGGCCTGTAGTTTAAATTCTGTTATCTCCTTGCGTACAAAGCAACTACATAGAAGGGAGGAACTCAGCATTGCATTTAACTACACTCGTACCAAGACCTAGAAATAGAGGAGTACACTTACTTACAGACTTGGTAAGACTACAGAAGCCCCACCAATTTCTTATTCTGTCCTCATGTTCTGCTCACTGGCTCCTGCTAGTACTAGATTGTCCTCCTTTGTTCCTCAAGCTGGGATACTAGAATTCATCCAGGGCTCCATGCAAGCTGATGGCTGAAGGGATGGGGCTACAAATTACTATAAATCCTCTGAGCCATCCCTTCCATCCATCAGTCACACTCTTTCTGTGCTAATGTGCGCTACTGATGCAAGCACAGACAGAATTGTGCCACTCTTCACAGCTGCTTCAGGGAAGAATCACATTTACATTACTAAATGCAGCTTTCCAGCAAAAACACAGAGTGAAGTCAGAAGACAGCCTTTGATAAGGAAGAAAGAGACTTTAAAACAAATAACCCACATTCACTAACATGTATTCAAATACAGACAAGAGGAACAGAGGTAAAAAAAAACCCAAAACCCCTGACATTTCTGCTTCAAGCAGCCTTTATCACAGAGATTACGGGGTTTATTTTGGATGTTACCTTTCCTTTTGATAGTCTCTTCTGAATCACTTCTCAAACAGACGTTTCTCCACTTTCCCATGGGTTCTTTGTGGTGCTGGGAGATCCTGTCTCTTGCAGATGTATTCTATGTTAGCCTACCCCAAGCAATGGCCACCCGTAAAGGTGTAAAAGAATGTCTTCTCCTGGAAGGCATTCTTTGTCCACAGCACAGATCCATCTGTGGTATTGAATTTGAGATGCCTGTCTTGCTGCTGCATACATAGATCTATGGCAACTTAGAAATGTTTTTGAGGATAAAAAAAGAGTATTTTTCAGGGGTGTGCATTTTGCATTCAAATTCCTTTAGTATTTGTGAAATTCTGTTTGTTTTTCATATGTGAGAAAACACATTACAAAGCCTTTGGGATATATATGGTGCTCTATGATATTCTGGCTAGATAATTGGTGCACATAACCCTTACATATGCAGTAGGACACTAGATCTAATTTTTTGAATTGTGTGACAGGATGGTAGAAACTGAGGAGTTTCAGCAGATGGAAATGGGCAGCTGCAGGTAGCTTCAAATAGAAAAGAAAGGATTTAGTGACATTTGCAGTAACAAAAAAAACCCAGAAGCAAATGAGCTGTTGAAGATTGCATCAGTAGGTTTCAGAACTAGCCCTTTATTAGGGAAGTTGATGAGATTCGCACCATTCAGAACTATGTGTTTTGAGCTATATTCTGGAAAACACTGGAGCAGAGATATACTCTCAAATAATATTGTGATAGTTGTTTCTAGGTTCTTTTAATGGCAGAAAAAGTCTTTCAAAAAAAATTGAACTGAAACAAAGAACAGCTCTGAGATGGGAGGTCAGTTCTGTGTCATCTTCCATGGCAATTCAGGCAAAAAAAATCAAACACTACAAACTTTTATAAAAGCAAAATTTTTCATGGCTGCAACATTTTCTGTCTATTATGAAGTTAAAAAATAGTAAATTTCCTCCATGAGTCACACTGGACTTAGGGTACTTGAAATATTAAGGCAAAAATCTCAGTCCAGAGTCACCATTCACCATTAGCTTCTCTCCCTCAGTCTTCAGAGTGTCTCAAGTTCAGCTCCAGATGCAAATTCCTTTAGTTGTCTTACCAGTTAGGAAGTCAGAAGAGGACAAATGTTACAGTGTGTAGGCTTAGACAGCACTTGAATCAAGAGGGGAAAAAAAGAAGCACAACTTTATTAGCCAATCTTTCCTGTTATTTAAGCTCAAGGTTTATGCAAGATACTACATGATATTCTAACTAAGGGGAGAAGGATATAGCAAACGGAGGCTTTATTAAGGTCTGGGTGTACATGATTTACTTTTCATTAGATTTACTTAGGAACTAACTAGTAATTCGGGCAAGAGCTCCAGCCGTGCTTAATACTTCAGTCTTACAACAGAATAATATCTTCAGCATCATTAAAAACAAACATTCAAATGGGAACAAATTAACTCATCTCAATTCAGCCAGCTGCAAAGACCTCCTTTCTATTACAGCTTTTTCAAAAAAATCATGTCAGCCACTGCCAAAGGACCTCTTAAAAACACAATACTTCTGTATCAAGCCTATAGATCATAAAATTCAGGCACTTCTACTTCAGTAAGGGAGTGACTCCCTGAGGTCCCCATCTTTTCTTGGAGAATGCTATGCAAGCAGAGATACTATCTGGTCCACCCCTCCCTGCCACAATGGTGGCACCAGATGAGCAGTAGTCCAACAAGCCACTGTCACAGTTTTACAGGTTACCTAAAACTACACACACCAACCTGCTCTGAAATATCGAGAAGACCAGATCTTGCCTAGCAGCTTCCACAGATGGACACTTTCACCTGCAAATACACCAAGGGATGAAATAAACAAGGAATGCAGCTTCCATTTGACAACCATTTTGTTCATGGGTGATCAAATCCTTCCTATGTGTTTATCTTCTGTTCTGTGTCTCAATAATGAGCACATCCAGCTCCAAGCAATGAAAATAAAACTGCAGAAAGCAACAACAAAACCCTCACTTTCTTCCTGGGACTTCCTTCTGTGCTAAAATGTGGAGTAATCTCTGCTTTTCCCAATAGAGTTTCTCTGATGCTTTCTGACTAAACAAGAACAAGCCTCATTTATTCTTAGAATAGTTCCTGGGTCACTCATAGGCCCAAATTTAAGTTATGATGGAAAAGGCTTTTCTGAAGTCTGCATCTGAAAATTGCCCACTCTCAAATTCTACCTCCTATCCCAAAGCACTTTGGGGAAGTTTGTATGCACATCTGAACTTTTCCGCTTGATGTAGTCTCTCCCTGTGACTCATAGAAATGTTTCTATGAATACTTAATATTTTTTTAAGTTCCAGAAAGAAAAAAAAAGGCTTAAATAGGGAAAGAAAAAGACTCAAACAAATACCATAGCTGCCAACATCTTGTGACAGAAAGTCAATAGCTTTTAAATCTGCATAAAATTACATACATTTCCATGAAATTACCTGCATTTGCATATAGTGATGCTTGATGCTACAAGAGACTTCAAGCTCCTCCCCAAGATTTCTCATATCCTGGCTTCTCCCACCATCCCAGCAACACATTGATTCTACCATCTCTGAGTTCTGAAGGCACCCAGAAAATCCAGAAGGGAATTGTTGAGATGTTTCCACAGCCCACTGGAAATTTTTGCCTAACCGGAGACATGACCCAGTAGCTCTTGGAAGTCACACTGAGACCTCTCCCCATTTCCCTTTTCTCATCTCTTCCTCTCCTCCTTGGCAGTCCCAGGAGGAGGCTAAAGGGACAACTTCTAGGAGGTAGAAGAAAGTCTTGTCTTTCATATTATCTTTGTTCGTCACCACATACATTGAGGGGATGGTGCTCATAGCATCACCAACTAGATATTGTCTCCAGTTCTTGAGAGGATCAGCCCCTCATGAACTGGGATAAGACAGTCCACTGGCACCCTGTGGAACACCATGTGTTGGGAAAGGTGATAAAAATTATCAGGCCTAGGGTCTTATGGGATGCATGTAAGGAAAAAGACTAGCCCAGAGATGGCAAGTGCCTGCAACTGAAGCCAAGGACAAGTTTGAAAAGGCACTGGCAATGTTGTCTTTTACTTCTAGACAGAAGAAATGTCTCCAAAGTTTTACAAAGAAAGGGGAACCCAAAGCTACAGATATCTCATTGAAGGAGTAAGGTCACAAAATATGTAAGCACAGCACTTCCCAGCTTCTGCGATGGCTGCTATACCTTTCTGCTCCACTATCCCTGTGCTGCTCCCCATGGCTGTGACAGTGAAGATATACTGGTGGAGGAAGCACAGAAATCCTAGTTTATAATATGGTCCCTACATTGGGAGAGCTGGCAATGTTGTAGGCACAGTGTGCTAGGGTGAAGTGGAAAACACCTACTAGCAACCTTAGTGCAACTGGAAATTGCAGCCTTAGAGTCTGGAATTAGACAACAAAGACCAGGGATAAGTTTGATGAGCAATTCCTTCCTGCAACAGTATCCAGGGGTTGAAACTAGATGATCTTTAAGGTCCCTTCCAACCCAAACTATTCTATGATTCTAGCAGATAGATAGAGTCTAGAGATAGTCCTGCTGATTGAATTGGCAGCTGTGGTATCATGAAGTAACTGTTTCCTAGGACAGTGAGCATCATGAACAGAAAACTTCTTCCAGGGTTCTCCATCAGATTAGAGAGAGCAGGACATGAGCAGCTGGGGTTTGTTTTTTTTTCCTGCCTTCTCGTTGCAGACCCTCAGCCTAAGAGCCNTAGAGATAGTCCTGCTGATTGAATTGGCAGCTGTGGTATCATGAAGTAACTGTTTCCTAGGACAGTGAGCATCATGAACAGAAAACTTCTTCCAGGGTTCTCCATCAGATTAGAGAGAGCAGGACATGAGCAGCTGGGGTTTGTTTTTTTTGCAGACCCTCAGCCTAAGAGCCAACTGATGTGCTTCTGTATCTCCTGGTGACATTTGCCCTCTGAAAATTGAACCCAATCCCATCAACCTCCTTTCACAGAGGCCATGAGACAGGTTAGTAATAAGCTGGATCAAAATGGAGTGTGCTTTGTATCCCATGGCCAGACCCTGGCCTCCCTGTGTGTAACTGCTTTTGAAATATATTTGGTAACACACCGAATGTATTTAAAGGGATTGTGGAACTGGCCAATTTTCATGCTAATTAAAGTGCAGGAGATGGAAGTGAGCTGTTTGAAATACATTACAGCACTGAGGAAAACATATTGCACGCTATCTCATATTTTTCAAGGGCCCATATTCAAATCCACTTTCAATCCGTGTGCACCGTGCCTCTGCTGCTGCTTGCCTTACCAATCCATAGGCTGCATCCATTCTGCCCCTGCACTGGCCCAGCCTTTGGCATGGGATAGATGAGGATGAAAACCCATCTCTGGGGACAAAGAGAACTAGGTCAGTGGCTTGGAAGGAGAGGGAGTGCCGGGTTCCCACATGGAAGGGAAGCAGGGAAGGGAGAAGATTACTAATCTCCACAGACAGCATAGCCAAAGGGGACAATATTTAAATTTCCCACATTGCTTACAGAGGAGAGAGCCCAGGCTCAAAACGGTATTTCTCTTGCAAGGACTGGGGGAAGTGTGAGGTTCAGTTAAGTGTCTGAGGAAAGGGAAATCACATACAGAAAGGCATCTGTAGAGTGTTTGAACATACTTTCCTCACTTCCCTAGACAGGTAGTTGGCCAGCTCACAGACAACTGTCTCAGGTAGACAAGAGCTAGACCAGCATCTCTTAGTGAGGGACACAGGTGTAGCTTTGACCTGGATTTCAGCTGTTCAGGCTGCATGAGCTGCTTATCAAATACAGAGCAACCTTACCTGGCAGGTCTGTGGAGACCAATTGTTTTGCCCTATTTGCTAAGACGGGTTTTGCAGCCTGTTCCTTTTGGGGACATGAAATGCTGTCCTTTGTTTTATGCACAGTTCCTTCCTCCACAGGAAGAGGCCCTTTCAGAGAGATCACTTATGTGTATGTGCTAGTCTCTGAGTCTGGCTTAGGAAAAATCCACATGTAAACTGATGGAAACATGTTTGTGTACTTCCTGAGGTAGCAAGGGATGTCCTGCAGCCCTGCAGCTCATGTCTGTATGGTGGGTCCCAGAGGGGATGAGCTCCCATGACAGATGCCCCCGTTTTCCTAGAAAGATTGCAGAGAGGAAAGACTTTTTCTGTGTAGATGCATTGTAGCTATAGGACTGTCATGCAGGCATGACTGCTCGTATGTAGGAACTGCTTGACTGTTTCCTTCTGCTTTCACCCTCCTTTTCTCCCCTTCATTGTCCTTTGGATATAGAAGCTGCAAGAATATTTGTCCCTGGGGCTAGGAACTACCAGGCTGCACTGTCAAGTGCTGAGCAGTATTTCCTCACCCTCAGGAGGAAATCTGCTTTTCTAAATATTTTTCTGACTCCCTGACAGCTTTTTGACATAACATCCACTCCCCTGTTTACAGTAGCTTTCAGTGGTGGAAGACATCTCTATCAGGGGACCCTCTCCTTTGCAAGCAAAGCCCTGTTCGCTGCTGGCAACAGATCTTCCTTCCCTATTTCATTTCAGATCACTGTTTGTCACCTGTGTTATTTTCTGTGAGGGCCTCATTTCCCAAGCCAGAACTTGGAGAGACAGGTGGTATGCAGATTGCAAAGGTTAGGCAGCATTAGGTGAGGCAGTAGGAAAGAGGTTCTTCCCACTTCACCTCCTCTAAAGGATGAAGATGGTGGAATAACTGCAAAAAGAGCAAATCCCTGTTCTTGTGAAATAAAGGCAAATATCTTTTTAAAATGTTAATTGAAAAGTTTTCCTTCCACCAGAGTCTGGCAAGCGATGTGTGTGGGTGTGGAAGGAAGACAGGAATTACACAGGAATATCTGGGAGCACCCTGCAATCTCAGGGATCACAAGGTTTAGGAAGTAGCAACAGCTCTCAGGAGGTGGCTGAAGTAAGCCAAGATGACAAGTAGGAATAGGGGAATTGTGCAGTCCTGTCTGATGATGTTTCAGCTTTCTGGTGTCAGGTCCAGTTGAAGTCCTTGCCTTTGGACAGAAGCGATCACCAGTCAATTAGATAAGTTTCTGACATTGCTCTATCAAGGCAACGTGGCTGACTGGTTGCTGCAATAACGGATTTGAAGAGATGTCTGAATTATGTCATCCTTAAAGAGCCTCTGATAGAATAGCCTTGTTTCATGAGTTTGCAGTAGACTAAGCCTTTTATTAAGAACAATATCCACATTGCCTTTGTGACATTGGAAATCATTGAGTGCTTAAACTCTGCTGTACTGGTGCCTGGCAGTTTACAGTGTGAGTGGTAAACAGGTGTGCTTGCAGGAATGAAGCATTGATTAACAGAGGATTCCCACTGGAGCATGGACTGGAATATAACAGGGCTGGTGGGGACAGTCTGTGCATCAGGTTCACTTTTAAGTCAACAGTGCTGCCAAGATTTCCTCTGCAGTACCTTCTCCATGTAAACAAGAGCAGGGCCTTTGCTGGTGCTGGTGGCATTCATGTTATTTTGTCTTGTTCAGACAGAGGGTTGAGAAGAACCATCTACATATAGTAAGCTTAGTGACCTATGACATCCTTCATGTTCCAAAGAAGATGAGGAAGTTAGCAGTCCTTGAGCCCCAGGAATTTCAAGGCAGCTTTTTCCAGGCCTTCATGCTCTTTACGATGCTCAGATTAGGAACACAAATAGTTTTGCCTCAAAAAGCTGTTGCTCTGGCAGAACCACTGATATTTGTGTTCAGAGGCAGCACTGTGTGCTCAGTGTCATGCAAAGGAGGGAGGGAGGGAGGAAAGGAGGGGAGAGAAAGAGGGAGGGAGGAAGAGGAGGGAGAGAAGGGAGGATGAGATGCTCCCCTACAGGATTTCTGGAAGGCGTTGCCATTGTTCAGAGTGCAAGTGGGCTGAGGAGCTTAACAGATGGCTACAGTGAGACATGGACTCTCTACAGATGGTGAATTCATTCCCTCCGAGATCAGTGGTGGGCTGGATGACAGCCCAATATGGTTGCAGACTCCAAAAGCCTGTATTACCCCCACACACCCTGTTATCATGACATTTTCCTCTTTGGGGAAGGCAAGGGGATTTAGAAAGACAGAGACAGATACAGACACATACATGGGTAGGGAGAAACCAGATAAAATGGCAGATGGTGTAGAGACAGGTCTGTATCCCTCTGAGAGGCTGTCAGCATGGAAAGAGAAGGTGGAGCAGTTACTGCTTGATAGCTTTCCTTGTGGACATCCCTTCCACTCCATGAACATTCACAGGATGGAGCATCTTGGTTTCCAGAACATAATTTTCAGGGATCCAAGGAAGCAAAATCCCTAAGGATGGTGTCTCTAAGAAGATCTCTGAAGAAGACCTGAAGGATCTGTTTCAGAAACCATAGTCATATTTTTAAACACTGGCCAGTACTAGTTAGCATGATCTTCTGGCTAGAGTTTTTGCAATCAGCTGTTAAAAGACTCGAAGCCTTTTCCAGAATTGATGAAATCAGTGGAATTAGACAGAAAATTACTTCCTGCTGTGAACAGCCTCAGATTTGAATAGATCCCCACCTTATCCCTCCCATTCCAAAACAGAACATTAAATCTCAAATTTCTCATCAAATAAGCAGTTAATAAGGTTTTATCAGGGGAAATTGATTGATTTCATGGCTTTTAAAAGTTGAAACAGGAAAGCATTTCAAGTCAGAATAGCATATAACAGAGTTTATATTTTTTCCTTTAAAAAAAAAAAATCTGGGTCATTTTTGAAGGCAATCCTCCTTCGGGTGATATTTCAGAAATGCAACACTGCAAGATGTCACTGAGTCCAGGGTTTAGGAAGCCACATTCTCATTCGTATCAGAATGACCCTGGGCTATTTAATGATTGTGGATAATACCAGGAATCTCTCTGGAAATGCTCAGCTCAGATGTAGTTCCAAAGTTTGACAGAGAACACGTAGCTCAGAGAATTATCTCAGCAGTCAGCATCCCTTGACTCATAGGAAACCTGACTCACAGCTATTCATGTAAATGGTATCTACAAAAGTTCCTTTTATTTCTGTATCTCCCTGTGAGCTTATAAGTTGATACCCACGGGGACTATTGCCACAGTATCTCAGGAGACTTCAGTAAGGTGATATCCAGCAAGCCACCAAAGTTGGATGAAGGTCTAGGTTAGAACACATCTCCTGACAACTCCTCTGCCTGCAGCCTCAGGGCTTGTAGCCTGAGCAGTGCAGTCCTTAAGATTCACTTCCTTCGAAGATTCACTCAGAGGGTGTATGAGACGGTGTCTACAAAGAATATTTACAAGAGCAGCTATTCTAAAAGACACTGCTGCTAGTTTTGGTGGCTAGTTTTTGTGATTCAACACCTTCTCTGGAAGCTCTGAAGCAACTCTAGAATAGTCCCTTTCCAAAAACAACCAACCAACCAACCAACCGAAATTAAACAAGAAGGCATATAAATCATGCAAGGAGATTTTTTGGTCTGAACAAAGTACAGAGGATATGTCTTACTGAATATAAAGTTGCAGGTGCAAGGATCTTAGTCTAAAGTTGATGGAAAGGCCCCTCATGTTACCTCACTTCCTTGCATTAAAGGGGTGTCAGAACACCTTGAAGGATCAAGTGTAAGATGAATGGTAAATCCTAGAGCTGTATATGTAAGTATGGAAATACCATACTGATAATACTGCTCCCAGGACGCTACATTTTTGAGAGAAGTGACAATGTAGTAGTGCAAGTTGATCCCTGGTGGCTTTGGCAAGCAGTTCTGGGATTATTCCAGAGGCATTGCTTTTAGCTTGGTCTCCCAGGTCTGCTAAGTACTTCTAAGTATGAAGATCAGAGTACTGTGATATTAAGATGCTAAAACCACATGAAGAGAGAGTAGAGCAGGGAACTTTGAAGCAGAGAGAGCAGAGATCTCCCCAGTCATGCCTCTTTAGCCATTCCCAGCACTTTTGTTCTGGGCTACTTCCCATCACTTTCCAAGGTTCATCTCTATGCAGCCAAACCCTGTAGCTACTGCAGCAAAGCATGCTGTTGTACAGCTACTAGCCCCTTGCTCTTCTCAGGAAAAACTCTCCTCCCAGAGGACTTCTTCATTTATTTCATTTGTATCCTTTCCATCTCCCACCCTCTCCTCAGGGGAATACAGGCAGATAAGCTAATGAGACAATTAGCTCTCTGTTCCCTGATTGAAGGGCCCTTTATTTCCCTAACCAGCCAAGCCAGTTCTCAAAACTGTGAGTGCTTTACTTTATTTCTGCAAAGTGCTTCATCTTCCTTCTTGCTCATAAATAAACCTACCATAAAAGAATATTATTAATATTGCCAAGTCAAGCGCTTGCTTGTTAGCAAACACTTAGACCTAAACCTGTTTGGGGAACCCTAATTAATTCACCCTCTTCCTCTTTGCACCTCCCAATGATTCACTTTGCATGTATATTTTACCAAGGTCTTTAATAAGCCAATCCTACTGTGGTGTACAGAGACCCCATTCCACACTCAGCACATATATTGTGCAATGATCTATGGAAGGCTTGAGCTCCAGTCAATATTTCATTTTTCAGTTATTCATTGGGCTGCTTTGAAATTTTAACTGCCACCTACCTGCTATTACATGTCTGCAAAAGAGATTATTGCAATGCAGCATGTAATGGCTGAGTAGAGCCACAATGCAAGAATCACAATGAAATGTAAGCCAGTATGCCAAAATCACGTCTCAGAAAACCAGCACCTATTGGAAGCGTTCACTGGAAACTCTGTTCAAATGGGAAAGATGGAGGTCTGAGACAAATTAAAGAGATTCTCCTGTTTCACTTCAGCCCAAAGACCTTACTTCCCAGGCCATCAAACAGCATCTGCTCAGCAGCACTTCACCCTTATGCCTCTACCACTCACTCCAACTGAGCCATATAAACAGTTGTGACCATGTCACACAGTACTGTGGAAGCTGAAGCTGTCAGAGTCTTTAGGCACTCATGGGCCTTTTTTGGCAGCGCTGTGCCCACTGAGCTGGGACCAGATGGCTGGTTCAGTTGCTCCTGTTCCTTTACCAAGTTGAAAAGAGACAAATGGCAGGTTACCTAGGCTCAAACCATGACTCCTGGGTTGATGTTTGATGTTGCTGACTGAATCCTTTGAGGCCAAGAGGCTTTCCAGTGTTCAACTCCTAGGATCACATGCTTGACAATTTAATCTGTCATATCTTTTCTTTGATTTCTTGATAGAACATCCTCCCAGATCCCAGTAAGAGCTTGTAGCATGACCTCAGAGATGTATCTGTCTAAGAGCTTTCACATATCCTTTTCCCTTTCGCATCCAGTTGCTTGTAAGGAAGGGAAAGGGAAGAGGAATGATGGAAGTCAATGCCAGAACTTTAGCCAGATTTGTTTTTTGCTTAGTCAATTCCAAAAGGGTCTCTGAATCCAGGAAAACCTGAATACTAGAGATTATTTTAACCCTAGCCTTATTCCTCGCCCCAAATTCCTTCAGCCTCCTCAGAACTCACAAGTGTCCTGCCATAAGACAAAGTATTCTTTCACACCCACACAGAACAAGTTAACTGTCAGATTTATAATGCATCACTCTATTCAGACATATCAACATTTCCCTGAATTTCTATTCAGGCAGAATTTGAAGGCTTTGTGCTGTTATCCAGGATCTGCAAGTGCACAATCAGTTCTAGAGCACGTGCAGGTAATGCATCCTAGACCTGGCAACTCATAGAAGAAGGCTTAATGCAAAATGTGTTCACATTGTTTTCATTTGGGTTATCCCAGACAAGTAAATGGCTAGTCTGGTACTAGACCAATGAACCTCTTCACTCAAATGCATGCTTCAGCATTGCAGAAGCCCAGTAGATGCAGATGGGCTTTTGCAGCAAAGCTTCCAGTAACAGTGCAGTATTCTAAACATTTCATTTTTAAAGATTTAAAGGGTCTAGAGGTCTTAGATTTACAAAAGTACAATACATTTGCAGATAGATTCTGTGTCTTTCTCTCAGCCAGGATTATAGGGAACAAAGACCAAAAGTTTGCAAAAACAGTTAAGCTTTGGAGAAAAGCTCTGCACTCTTCCACTGTTTGATAGATGCAACACAGCAAACAGAGAGTTAAGGGTTTTCCCCTGCTACACTGCAGCAAAAATGAGAGATTTAAATAGACTGAAAATGTAAATCCAACATTTACTCCATAGACAGAGTGAGGCAGAGTGGAGGGGAGGGGAGTGAGGGAGGATAGATGATCATTGGATGTGTGAGAAGAGAGATGCATCACACAGTATATATTTTATATGTATTAATATTCATACCAGTTCTTTCTTTTCTCCCTCCAGGCTCTGTCTGCTGCTTCAGTTCATCCATCCAGCTTCATGAGGGAGATGGATCTTTCAGCCCTTTCCTGCAACTCTAAGATAGAATCTAAGCATCAAAGTAGCACACAGTTCCCTTATCGGGAGGAACATTGCAAGGAGATGCTGCAGGGGCATCTACAGTCACGGGTCATCCTAAGAGAAAGCCAAGCCTGCAAGAGCAGTAATCACATGCTCCCTGGGACAATCCAAGATGTGGAGAAGTGTGGAGAGTGACGTAAGTTCTTCCTGAGTCCAGAGGGAGCACCACTGCTGTAATGGATGCACGAAGCTTTAAGAATTGTCATCCCTTACCTGAAGATCTAGAGCAATGCATGGGACAGAGTCACCACGTGGAGTCTTCAGATACAACAATGAGGGAAAGAGGATGTGCTTTGTGATTGTAGAGTGTGGGTAATCAAGTCCTGTGAAAAGATAGTATTGTCTTACATTGGTTTGGAAACAAGGAAAGCCACAGTCTAGACAAGGATGGAGTCGTGTGACTGGGTGGCTAGGTTTAAAATGACATCCAGCCCAGAGACAACAGCATCAAGATCAAGAAGTAATACACAGGTGATAGTGCATGAGAAGAGAGTTTCAATTTGCTGAAAAGAAGATGAGGCCGAAGTTTACGCTTAAAGGCTGCTGCAGTGTTTTCATTCAAACACTACTGAAGATTGTCATGAAAAAAAATCCATTTTCCAAACTGTGTTCTGAAGAGAGACAGTGGCAGTCCTGGAAGACTGATGTTTCCCTGAAGACTCAGGTGCTTCAAACTAAGAAAACTTGATGGCAGTGCTTAAAAAGCACTATGTGCCCTAAACAAGCATCACAGCAGAGAAATAAATAGCTCTTAGCCAAGCCAAGGAAAGGTGAGATTTAATAGCTTTCTTGCTGGTCTTGCAAAGCTCTTCTACCTGTCATGTTCGTACACATGCCTAAGGAATCTCTTGGGAACTCCTGCTTTTTATTTAGGAATCAAAATCCCTAGATTTTGATGAAGAAAATGCAGAATATTTTTCACATAGAGCAATTTAATCCAGAGGAAGAGACGAGTATTGCATGAAGTCCCGTGTGTGGAGTCCACCACCAAGAAGCGGCCCTTCTATAAGCCATCTCTATGTGTTGAATGGAAGCAGAGCCACACCATGGTCTGTACTCACTCTCAGGAACACCAGAGAGTGTTCCTGGTACTAGATTTAGAGGCATGACATGAGTTGCACTCACACTTCTGCAGCTGAGCACAGAAGGTTTGGACATGCAGTATGTATTTGCACTGTTCTAAAATGCAGTGAAAGGAAAAGCCATTTTATATTTACAAGTAGGAAGATGCCTTCCCTTTTTCATAGCAAACACTGACTCATTTATATACTACAAAGGACTAATCTTCCACTGTGGAACAGCTCCTCTCAATTTTGGGATGCAGGAGCTGGATTTTGGTAATCTCGGATGGGTAAAAATCAGTGCAACTATTTATCTTCGGACATAGCAACTGACAGATGTATCCTTATTTTTTTGAAAACTATACAGAAGATTTACCATCTTTCCTCCTGCAGAAACTGACAAGTGTTCACAAAATTAGCATCCAGGAGATAAAAGTTCAGACCACAACCGGCTTCCAATTCACAATTTAAGTCGGTGCCACTTCACAGGAAAGCTTTTACAGGAAGTGCTCAGGAAGGCTTTTGATCTATGGATGTAAAGTAAGTACTTTTTACCCTTGCCATTATTTGGTATAGAATGAAGAGATTTTTAGCTTACCATGGAAACACAGATTTGTCAGTGTTGTTTGTATTGCAGTCACATCCAGGGCCTCCCACTGTGATAGATCCTGAATAAACATGCAAGTGAGAAGTCCATGCCACCTAACAAAGATATCCAAAAGGAAAGAAATGAAACAGCTTGGCCAAGACCACAAAGCAAAGCAGAGTCAGAAAACAGCAGATTCCTTAGTCATGTATACTGCTTTGTTCATGGAAGATGTGTATTAACTGAGGTTACAACTTCCTTGACAAATGCAGGCCTTCAGATAAAGGCATTCCCCTTTTCTGCTGATGCCAACCAAAGATGTGTTCCTTGGTTACTTTGTTACTCCTGATGGATCCCTTCAGCAGTGTCATCTTTACCTACAACTCCTAGACTTGATCCTGGTTTAAACATATGAGATCAGAGCTGAGCACAAAGTCTTTCTTGCAGCCACAGATGCCACATTCACACATCTCATGTGGATTAGCAAAGTCTGGTTCCCTCAGGGCTATGATCAGCTGCAAGTGGCTTCTCTGACTTTCATGAACAGGTGCTTCACACTGCAGCTTTTGTACCAAAAGGAAGTAAAAAATTTTTTCTCTCCATGCTCTTTTGCTAAATTTGGACTAGTTCAAAAGTTCTTGGAGAACAAGGGGAAGGAAAAGATTCTGCAGGCTGAGCATACACCATTTGTCTTATATTCTAAGCATGCAAGATAAATGTCCTGCTTATTAATTTTTTTTTTCTCTGCTCAAAATGAATCGGAATTTAATTTCCAAATTAAATTGGAGAATTTAAAAATCCAAAATAAGTTTGACTGAACATATTTTATTTTAATCACTTTTTAAATCTGTATGAAAACAATCAGCTCTTTGCTGCAGTTAACCTACACTTTCACTTCGACAACAGGTTTCTCAAAGTCTTTTTGAAGACACATTTTCTTGGAAAATTCTAAACACACCAAACCAGTCTCTTGGAGAAAGTGCTTTCCAAATTGGTATTTTCCAGTGAAAAAGGATACCCTTTTTAACCTTCCATTAATAAAATTTCTCACTTGGGCAAACACTCTTAGCTATGTTTTGAATGAATCCAGGACTGATGCACACTGGCTTCTTCGCAGCCTCTGGCTGAACACTGGAGTAAACCCTGACTAGAAAGAAGATGTACCTTTATCTTTTCACTGCAACACAGCTGCATGGTTTCAGTGGGCATGCTGGGGAGGATGGTTGTGTGTGATTGGGCAGGAAAAGACAGAGCATGCATGCATGGGGAAAAGAATTACAGTTGAGCAGGCCATATACATGTGTGAACTGGTGGACAGAATGACTGAAGATAAGCTGAAAATAATTCTGATGAAATTATAGCTAGTGAATGATAGAGCTGAGATGTATGGCTAGATTCCTATTTGCAATTCCTCACTCCCCCGGTGTCTGTGAAACGAAAATCATCTTTCCTGAGATGCTGGGGCTTGTGGTTCATTTCAAGTTCACAAGTTAAGGGCAGTCAACAGTTCTGAGAAACATGATTACTAATAGAGTCAAACATATATGAAAATAAAATCTAATTTTGTAGATCTGCGGCAAGCCTGATTTTTAAAACATTCCTTTAAAAATACTCAGTCTCCTTTTAAAAAATATTTCTCCCCTTGTGTAAGGCAGAAAAAAACCAGATCAATTTTGTCAGAAAAATCCAACAACTCCTAAACAAACCCTTTGGGCTTAGACTAAGCACAAGCAATTTCATCCCAACAGAAGAATCACTGGGAGAGTTCAGAGGAAATGGAAGCAGAGGCTTGGATGTTGCAGCTCTTTCAAGCTCTGCATTTGGTGTGCACTGCTGGCAGAGACACAAAGGAATCTGCAGCTGAATTGGCCCACTATCAGGGGATGGGATTTTGTTTCCAGAGTTTTCAGTACCACTATAAAAGAAGAAGACACAGTGCCAGAAGCAAGCCTACATGGCCACATAGAGGGGCTGGCTCACTCACCTCACAGCCAGCAGCTACCAGCTGAGCTGGGAGCCCTGGTTTTGACGAGGCGCCTGCTCCCCTTATGCCATGAAGCATCGTGCCTGCTTGATGAAATGTCCAAGCCTACCACCTTGATGTTTGCCTGCCATTGGCCCTGTGAGAAGTACCTGCAAACTCTTGGCATGAGTGGACACAGATATTTCAGAGTGTGGTATCTAGGTTTTCCTTTCTTTTTCTGCTTTCTGTACCCAACTTGGCATGACTCATTCACAATACCTGTAAACAAAACACACCTGCAGCACAGTTCAATTTTGTACTACACTGAATGATGGGTCTCCTGTAGGTGTACTACAACCAGTGTCAAGCAAGTGACAGAAAGCAGCAAGACAGTGCCATTGAAGCCTCATACAAACAATTACTTGAAACCTTCAAATACCAAGCAAACAAGAGCATGGGGGAAGAGAGGGTTATTGGAGCAGGCATTTTCAGATTTAAGTTTGAAGGCAGATGAAAATGAGAGCTTGAGAAGCAGTTACTTCTCTGCAGCCACAAGTTTATGTGAACAGGTCTGTGCTTAGCTCATGCCTCTCACTGTCCCAGTATGAAAGATTTCAAGTCCAGAGAGATCTGGAAGGGACGGCTGCAATCATGTTGTGTGCAAGCTTGCCCTGTAACATCAGATTCTTATCTCAGAAGCTCAGATAAATTTCCTCCCCAGTTCACCAGACTGTTGGATCTTGATTATCACAAACCCTGTGGCTTTTCTCATAAGCTGTGCTCTTACCTTTAAGCATGATAGTATTTGTGCGAGCTGCTACATGGCTATTGTCAAGAATTAGATCGTTCAAGCCTCTCCAGTACAACCAAGTCCAGGGAGCTGTTCAGTGTGGAACAGGTTCAGGGCAGAACAGGTTCAGAGCTAGCCCTCACCCCAACAAATAGGGAACTGGCTGGATGGTGGCATCCAGAGGGTGTATGTCAATGGCTCGATATCTGGATGGAGAGGAGTAACAAGTGGTGTCCCTCAGGGATCTGCGCTGGGACCTGTGCTATTAGTAACTTCATAGGCAATACAGACGGTAGAGTCAGAAGAAGGAAAAGGACTTGAGGGTACTGAAATGGAAGGCTGGATGTGAGTCATCAGTGCACACTCGCAGCCCAGAAGGCCAACTGTATCCTGAGCTGCATCAGAAGAGCCATGGCCAGAAGATAAAGAGAGGTGATTTTGCCCCTTTACCCTACTCTGATGAGACCTCACCTGGAGATGGTCCAGCTCTGGTGCCCTCAGCACAAGAGGACATTGACCTGTTGGAGAGGGTCTAGAGGATTAGCACAAGGATGATCAGGGAACAGGGCAGGTTTAGATCAGATGTTAGAAAGAAATTCTTTACCATGGAGGTGGTGAAACACTAAAACAAATTGCCCAGAGAGATGGTGGAGGCCCCATTCCTGGAGACTTTCGAGGCCAGGATTGATGAGGCTCTGAGCAACCTGATCTCCTACAGGAGTCCCTGCTCACTGTAGCTGAACTAGCTGACCTTTGAAGATCCCTTAAAACTGTGATTCTGTGATTCTATGAAATCTGAACACCTCACTTTTTCCAATTCCCAAATTCCAGATCTCAGCTTCTGAGGTTGCAACAAATAGTGCCATCCCACCCTTTTCAGCATTTGTTGCAGGATTCTTCTTTACATCCATAGCTTCAGGGACTGTAGGATGTAGAAGAGTTGATACTTGAATGAAGTGCTTAGTTCTGAGTAAACAAAAGGCTCATTTGCCTGAAGTAGGCGTGTTTGTGCTGCAGACAGTTTGAAGCCTTTGATGCAGTAACTCAGGAACAACTTGTTCTGAAACCGTTCACTTAGTGGAGGCACATGGAAATTCAGCATCCTTGCTCCCACTCCTTGCTGTTCATCCCAATCAGCAGTGAGCACGAGCAAGAAATGCAAATACTTCTTGCAAATACTGTGAAGATTGCTTAGTGTCTTATTAGAGATCTCATTCCTCACAGTAAATAGATATATCCTTACTTTCCTTTGTATGTGTGTAGTACAAAGAAAGCAAAGGAATATCAGTGAATAACCCCACACCATGTCACCAGGAAATAATTGTATTCTCTGTGTCAGCTGCTAAATCTCTCCCCTCACATGCGAACAGAAGGAGAGAGAGGCAGGATCAATGGGACTAAAGGAGCTCTCCCTAGATTTAGACGACTTCAGTAAAGCCCCTCTTACAGGCCGGTTCTCAGAGAGCTGGAGCTTTGGTGGTAGCCCATGCTGAGGTATCACTGGGCAGGCCCATGTTCGTTACACTGCAGAGGAGATGGAAAAGAGCTGAGGATATGCCTGCATGTATTTTGTCTCTTTGCTGTGGAAATGCAGAGGCATCAGTCCTCTCTGGGTACTTTCTGAAGAGTTTCTATTTCTTTGTAGTGTGGACTGTGTGCTGTATAAATTGTCTCCTGTGTCTTTGCACCTCCTGAGCCATGGTTGCAAGAGCAAAGGCAGATCTGTGCAGTATGCAAGAAGGAGTGGCAGGACTGTGCAGAACATAGAATCATAGAATAGTTTGGGTTGGAAGGGACCTCAAAGATCATCAAGTTCCAACCCCCCTGCCATAGGCAGGGACACCTCCCACTAG
>VZTY01015298.1:342429-359605 GCA_013400935.1 Turnix velox
TTGAGTTTGTCATCAACTGACACACCCAAGTCTTTCTCTATGGAGCTGCACTCAAGCCACTCTCCACCCAGCAACATCTCTGACACAAGAGGAGGAATATGGCATAAGAGACTGGAGTTGCTTCCTTCCTCCTTTCCTGCCTCCTTGTGGGGCAAGCTGACAGGTCAGGATGAACAGGGTAAAAGTCCACCAACAGCCTTTGCTTCTAGGATACCTTTGACCCTCTGAGAAGGGGGAACTGTGGAACACAGTGATTCCGACTTGCGTGTGGTAATGAGGAGGGAGGAAGCAACCAATCTGCCACATTTGCCCTATTTACAACTTGTAATGAATTTGTGCTGATTTAAGATCAACAGGAGACAGTGACAAGAGACCTGGCTGCCCTGAAAGCTCTCTCACTTTGCCTGGACCACTTGGGGAGTGTCACTCTGTATGGCACAGAAGGCACACATTAAGTCACTGCAGATTACAGGCTAATGATGTGACACCTTGTGTGTTGTCAAGTATATTGCCACTCTGCCTGCCCTTAGGCAGAGGAGGCAGACACGACCCTATATGCATCAAGCAAGTACACCAACTGTTCTCTGCTGTCAAGGACAGGCAACAGAACTAAGCAGCTCCCTTCTCACCTCAGATAAATGAGATCATCTCCCCTCTGCTGCTGCTGGCTTCTGCCTACAGTATTTAGCTATTTTGGACCAGAGATCCATTCCCCTACTCCCATATTGCTCCCACTGCTGCATCCATGGCAACATTGGGAGCTTAACCGCAGAGGATTCAGCCAAGGCCACCAGCTACTTCAAAGCACACTCCCCAGCTTGAGGATTTTTGTCTTATTTTAAAATTCCCACTGTTGCTATCATCAATGGGACATCATGAGTATGGACAAAAGGAAGCACAAGGAACAAAAAGCTTGATACATTCCTTTGTCGATTTACTGCTAGCCTCCAGCCTGAAGGCAAATGTCATTTCAACAAGGAGGAAAAACACAAGAAGCCCTCCTTTTGGAAAGAATTTCAAATGAATAGGAAAAGATGGGGTCATGAGAGAAAGTCTGGTGGAACAGATAAGAGCAAGAAGTCAAAGTTGGAGTAATTTCATACAAATAGTCAAAGCTTGCTCCCAACCATGCAAATGAATGTAAGGAATACCTCCTTTGACTTGCAGAGCATTAACTCTTTGGTCATTAGTTACCATCATGCCAGCCTGTTCAGCTTTCAGCCACTTTTAGTGATGAATTGCGCTTAGAGAACTGTCTACTTAGACAAGCATAGGTGAGTGTCCCAAGCCCAAATCTTTACTGTCCCTTTTCAACACCAAGCCTCTTGTAGATGTGTGATATTCTGGGACACTATCAGAGTAAGACAGTGAATAGGACAGGATTACACACTGCAAAAGGATTTCAAGTCCTTCAAGGCCTGCAAAAAAAGACAACTAGGCACTAGATACCGAACTTAGAATCATCCACAAGAATTAGTGATTTCTTTATGAGCAGCCTATGCAGGACAGCACTGAAATACAACTTCCATTCTGCTCAAAAATATGTAAAGAAAACACAACCAAGATTGCCATAAATTTTAACTTTGCAGCAGCTAGGTACATGAAGAGTAGATGTCTCCAACAAACTTCTTCAGTGTCTGGCAATAGATGTGTGGTGCCTGAGTATCTATGAATACAGATTTCTCAGTCACTTTTTGCAAATCTTTCAGAAATATTTCAAAGGTCACCACTACCGAGGTTTTCCAAGTCAAGATCTTCCCAAGGCACCTTCCCCATGCACCATCCTAAAAATCCATTTCACTCAACATGGCAAAAAGAGAAAAGGAGTGAAAAAACCTAGTTCCTGACAGTAAATTGGATTAAATCTTTATTTCACCCTCTAATTATTCATCTCTGAAGCTAGATGATAAGAAACAAAGATTTTTTTTCCCCAGGAATGTTTGTGTGGACCAAATAAGCCACAAAACCTGAAATCTTACTCAAAAGCCATGGAGAAAAAGAAAAAAAAAAATCAGTCCCACCCCCTTTCGTTTTTTAGGAGAAGCACAGATTAAATGCAGTTAAGTACAGTTCAGTAAAGTCTCCCTTCAGACCCCTTCTAGAAATAAGCATATCTGACACTTCACATCACTAGTTTTAACTCCAGGTTTACACTTGTGCTGTTGCAATTATTTCCATGAATGTGTCAAGATCTGTGGGGAATTAGCTGAGGTTCCATACCTTCTCTATTTTTAGAAGCTCAAGCCTCTGAGATGTTTTTCTGTTGATTAGAGGTTTTTCTGTTCAGTTCATTGATCACAAGGGCCTTTTACAAGACTCAGTTATCTAAAGCAGATTTCAAGTCCACAAAGCGCTATCATGTTCTGAGGTGAGATCTCACATTGGCTCTGAATACAGGCAAGATGCTTTGGGAACTGAGGCAAGGAGAAAGTAACTTGTCTAGGCAGACTTGGCACTGAGTGCAAACCTAACCAGAGCCCTGAGCCAATCTTTGAGAATGTGTCTGACATATGCCATTGAGCCAGGCAGTAACTTCTGATAAAATGAGACTAATTGTTAAAATCAGGAGCTTGATTTGAAACTGGTTAAAGCCTGGTGTTTTAACAGCAGCCAGAAAGCTGCTAAGAAGTGACCTTGAGCAGAAATTGCACATTCTTTATATCTTGAAATGCCTACTAGACCTCAGAAGCAAAAAGACTGTTTCATACTTACTAGGAGATCACAGTTGTGTCAGGGATTCACAAAGTTCACAGCTCAGGGCAGTGGCCCACGGTGCTGAACTTCTGCTGTGCTCTCTGTCTGCTTTCTTGAGAGTGAGACCAGGCTGGTGACTATCCACAAGCAGCAAGTTAGAGGTAGTCACCCTGCGCTGTATGAAAGCTTTTCTTGCCCTACCAGATGATGTCAGAAAGGACTTTTTGATCCTCCTTTATTTTGCCTATCTTACTTGCAAATAACAATAATTTAAAAAAAATTAGAATCACATCCAACCATCCCTTATGAGATGTACCGAAGAAATTCTTTCTGGTTTGGATTTGTCTCCTTTTTTTGCATTTTCCTCCATAAATGTTGGTTCTTGAAGGTAGAATCAAATCCTCAGACAAGATCTAAGCAGACCTAAAGCATAGGTGAAGCATTAAACCCCAAATACTACAGCTCCATCTTGATTTGGTGCTAATTCACAGATATTTCCTATGCATAGTCTGTAACTGAAGATATTGAGCTCTATTACTGTTATTATTTTTAATGATAGTTTAGGGTATTGCTAATGGGATCATTGAGCCTTTCATAGCCTGGACACAATCCACGCTTGGTACAGAAGTGGCTGATACTTCCTTCTGGAAGGAAGACATAGCAGGGGCAAGAAAAGCTATGTGAGGAAGTGACACACAAAGCTCAAAATAATTTTGCCTTTTTTCTCTATCACATCTCCATGAGGTACCATGGCAGAATATAGAGACTGGAACTGCAGCCTTGATCATAAATAACCTTTGAGACTCTTGCCATAAACTACTTTTGAGACTCTTGCCATTCACTTTCTCATTTATACCTTGCAGTTGAAAGATCTTACCGTATCTTACTGTCGATAGATCCCCCTTTTTCACCATGGAGGTCATGCCAAACACCTACAGAGAGGGAAACATAACTGAGAAAAGTATGAGCCCAAAGTACCTCTTTTCTCTGTTTTCAGTGGTTTTTGCCAGTGCCTCCACTGGCAAACACGACTGAAAACATCAAATCTGAAACAGCAGCTACTGGCAGAAGCCTAGATACATTCTTGTTGACTTCTGTCCACTAAACCAGAAAGATTATTTGACCACCAGAAAAAAAATCAAGGTACAATGAACATAGAAACATTATTAGAGAGAAAAGACTTACTTGATAAGCCTATTTCTCACCCTTTCCTGAAGCACTTTCTCCTCCTTATGCCCCCTTGCTCCTGCAAGCAGGAGGAAGTTTCCTGAAGAGACCTTTCCCAATCTAATCTCACAACCTCTTTACTCTTTTTTGTTCATAATTCAGCTGGCTTTTCAGATACTGTTTCCCTGAAAAGCCTCCTCAGACACAATCAGTTCCTTAGAGGAAGAGAAACTCCCCCATACCTCTCCACGCACTGCACCTTAGCTATCTCCAGGTGGATTCGGGACAGACTGGAGCTGGCTACTCTTGCTCACTCCCTTGTCTCCAGGGTGACCGTCCACTCTGTCACAAACCATTCATAGAATCAGAGAATCATAGAATCAGAGACACATAGAATGGTTTGGATTAGAAGGGACCTTAAAGACCATCTGGTCCCAAACCCTCTCACAGAGGTAAGAGCATCTCCCACTAGAACAGATTGCTCTAAGCCCCACCAAGCCTGGTCTTGAACAGTTCCAGGGACAGAGCATCCACAACTTCTGCATCCCAGTTTGAGGTAAAACTGAATCAGTTTTCTGTTCACAAATTTTATTTTTTAGCTGGGCTGCCTTTTCTAAATGACTGAACTCTGAAATTAACAGCATATTGTTTAGAAACTCAGAGTAATAAGACATGATTGTTCTGAAGAATGATATGCAAAGAGGCTCTTGTTTACAGTTATTGCTGTAACAACCAAGGTCGGGTAATTTTGTTATTTGCCCTGTTGGAAGGTCAGAAATGGAAAAGCTTAGAGGTGTCCTACCTGCAGGGAAGAGTAGAAAGGACAAGTGACCCAAAACTGACCAAAAGTCATTCCAAATGCATCAATATTTAAAAGCTGAGGGATCAAAATGGTCAGCACCTGAGGAGGACCCTGTCTATTTATCTGCTTTTAAGCCCTATCTGAGCATGCTTGACTCCAAATCCCAAATTTGGCTCCTATCTGTCACTGATTCCAGTCTGGTACTTTTCCCTGTGCATGCTGGTGACACAATCATCATCCTGAGAACTTCATATGGTTTTATATATATTTTGTGTACCTTTCTTTCTTATTTTATTTTATTTTTTATTACTACATTACTTATTAATATTGTCTTTGTAGCAATTTACTTCTTTTTCTAAACTCATAAATGCCTATATATCTTCCTCTCTTCTTCTGATTGGTTAATCTGGCCAAAACCATGACACTGCTCCAGCACCTCACCACATTCTCCACCCGGAGTTTTTCATCCATTAGCACCCCCAAGTCCCTCTCCTCAGGGCTGCACTCAAGCCATTCTCCACCCAACCTATACTTGTGCATGGGACTGCCATGACCCAAGTGCAGGACTTTGCATTTGGCCTGATTGAACTTCATGAGATTCTCATGAGCCCACCTCTTAAACATGTCCAACATCCTCTGGGTAACATCCCTTCCAGTGTGTTGACCATCATACACAGCTTGCTTGATGCCACTGGCAGACTTGCTGAGGGTGCAGTCAGTAAGTGGGAGGTTAGGCTAAAAACCCCAAACTCCCTCAAGAAAAACAAAAAAAGCCTGTGGGCACAGGCTGCGGAGACTATGCCTACAGTGCAGATATTCATCTCAAAACAGCTATGCTGGGAACCTCTTTTAGAAGACACGGCTAGTGTCTTATTGCAGGATCCATTCCCAACTATTAACCTTGTAAATATTTCAGGTTACACAGCATATTATACCTTCAGTTTATTGATATGTCTATTGACTATTAAAATTAATCTTTCATTGCACTAATTAATTATGATAGTGATTTGACAATTTTCTTCTGCAAAGGTTGACTGAGACTGGTAACAACTTCTTTTAGTGCCTTTGAAATGTGCTCCAGATACTTGCAGAATGCCAGATGAAAGATATGGCTTTATTAGTCCAAAATGGGGTTGCTGACAGCTCTCATGGAATGTGTATTGACATTCTTGCTGTCTTAAAAAGTACAGACTATATGGCACAGTGTAAAAAACCCTTTGGTGCAGAAGCAAAGATAGATATGCATCTAACTAGTACAGCTTTGCCCTTTTCATATTCCCTCAGAGGTTGGAATTAAGGAAGAAATTTCATCAAAGAATCTGGTTTATGAATGGCCTGGAGAATTGATGGAGGCATTTATCCCAAACGCACGGATAAGTCCTTTCTTCGACTGGAGAAAGCTTATGTCACACAGTGTGGAATATGGTTTACTAATCACCAGCGCTGGTTTGAATGGCTCCATGGATCAAAACTGCCTTTACGTAGTGGTGCCGAGCGCATTTGCCATTCTCCAGCATTGATCATCAGGACGCTTTGCTTGCAAAGATCACACTGGGAGTCGTTTCTTTGATGTGTGCAAATGCGGGATGGAGCTGAGGCTGTTATAGGGGCTGCCTGTCTACAGGTAAAGTATGTCGAAGCTTCGAGGAGAGCCACTGCAAGACAATTAGAGCCAGCTTGTTCTGCCTTCCTACTTACAGGATAAGCATAGCTCATGTTGTCTTGGCAGGGTGGAGTTTTTGTTTCTGTGCTTTGGAAAAGCTCACTGGAGTGCAGCCATCACAGGTCCTTTCAGCAGGAACTAACTTTAAGCTCTGTCTTTTTGTCCTATATCGCCAACCCTTTCTTTTCTCTTCACCCTTGTTGAAGGTAAGCTAAAGGCGATGTGATGGTCAGTAGTTACTGAGCCAAAACCCCCTGTCATTCTGAAATCAGTGTGAGCACTTCCACAAACTGAAATTGGAAGAGGATTAGACTTCTATGCAGTCAGCTTCATTGAACTGTAACAGACATGGACTGCTCATATTCACCAGCTTCTCAAAAACATGTGAAATAATTTGGCTGCCTGTGATTGCCTCATTCTCTTGCAAATCTCATGCCCTGGGGGAAATATTGCACTTCCTACTCCTGCCTACCTTTCTACAGAGTGGTAATATAGAAGGCTCTTGCTCTAGTTCTTGGAGGAACAGACATTGACTTTATCAAACTGCATCCAAAAGTCCTCAGCCTGAACTTTATTCCTGGCAGCATCCATGTTGCCTGTAAGCATTTGACAATGGACTCCTTATGGACTGAGCACCGCACAGCCTTTGCAATTCTGCCGTCTTTAGACCTTCTGGGCAAATGTTCAGCACACTTTGAGGGTATTTATCTCCTTTCATGGCTGATCAACAGAGAGGACACAGCCAGTGAAGCAAGTTCATTGATCTGTGCCCATATGAGGTGGCTAAACATGAAATGTGTAGCTCAGTTTCTGGCTGATAACTGAGTTCCCCAGTCCGCAGGTGAATGATTTGCTGCATGTGCATACCACACTTCTGTTTCTATGCCATCTTCCTCCTGAGTGTCTACCAGCATCATGCATTATCAATTTGCATGACAACACATTCATGTAAAGTCCATGAACAGAAATGCACTTGGCTACTGTGCATCAAGAGATTGGCCATGCATGCAGTAAGAGGACACAACAAAATTCTATGGTGAGAGCAAACTCAGATTGAGCTATCTGAATTTCTGGTTACAGCTTTCAATTTTGAAGTCTGCAGCAGCATTCTGGGGAGGAAGGTATGCTCCAGAAAATGTTCAGCTCCAAAACTCCTGGCTCCAGCTTCATATTCTGAAAGAAGAAAATAAGATCCCTGGGTGTGTGAAGACGGATGCAACTTAGCATAGCATTATAATGAGATGAGGCATTCTTCTTAAGAAAACTCATTTTTGGATTTTGCTTTCTTTGGTTTGGCAACAAAGAAACTCACATGTGAAAGTACTGGCTGGAACCTCCAGCAGACAGTAAGGGTTAACGACGACTTCTTTGTCTCTGTGAACCTGATGATGGGGGTTGCTGGCTCTACTCAGGGTGAGCTGAACTTCTGACTTACTGATGTAACATTTAAATATTTGAGTGGCTTTGCTTTTTCACATGAACTCCCACTGCCCTTCATTTTGGAGGCAAAGGCAGCACATCTGGCATTTGAAAAAACAACAACATCAATAAGTCCCCTACACTATTAATATTTTAAAACTGTTTCCTGCACACAAATATAGAAAGTTTATTATTGCTTCTAATTGCACAGGCCTGTGTAACAGGTTTATATAATATGCAGGCTTTTCTACTGATCTCACCACTATAGGCTTTGAGAGCCTTGGAAAATTTAAATAATTTAGCCTCAAAATACCCCCTAGTGGTGAGGTTCAGTGTCATTTATCCCCATTTTGCAGATGGGGAACCAATGTAAAAAAACATACAGTGGTCTTACTAAGGTGACTGAGGGAGCTTGTGGCAGAGGTTCAAAATCTTTGGTCTCTACCATTTTTTTCATTACCCCTGAGAAAAAGATTCTGGGCCAAAACAGAACTCACAGTCCTGGAACTCAGTCTGGGAAAGACAACAACAGTCAGATTTCACCTTACTGCTTAGAATCACAGAAGATTTTTAAAGAAGAAATATTGGGCTGGACTAAACTGTGGTGTAGGTGGCAGAAATGCATCTAGAATTTAGTACTTTAAAAGTGATGACTCAAATGATGAACTGATAGTTCACCTTAAAAGAGGAAAAACATATCACTAAGGCAGGTTAAATATCTTTCAAAAAGAGATAATAGGGGGAGCAGAATATTTTCCTGGTTTGCATCATGATTTAGCAAATAGTTTTCATGATTTAGCAAATAGTTTAGACTAACACACCTTTTTTAGTATTCTATCCTGCCCTAGAGGAAAATCCTTGCAATAAACTTACAGAAAAGCTGGGTAATAGAGGACTTCTAATGAGATATTTTCCTAAAAAAAATTTTAATACACTAAAATGTTTTGCGCTGACATTTCCTAAACAAACCTTAACCTTTTCATACTCTTCTAAGGATTGATCAACTCTGTAGAGAAAACAAGAAATTTTATATATATATTTAAAACCAGAATCAAATAACTCTAAACAAAAGATGACATTGACATTCAAAGGAGACACTGTCCACCTAAATTTAATTTCACAAACTACGGTGAAATAAACAGCTGATCCTGCCAAAGTACCTGTTTTGATTCAAATCAGACCTTTTTTCACTGCACTCATGGCTTGGCTACCAAACCAGAAAATGGTTTTCATTTCATTGAGTTGACTTCTTCTTTTAAACTAAATTTTAACCCTTCTAGCAATGTCCACGATTTTCATAGGAAGTTTCTTCATAGCAGCTGAAAATCTAGGCTAATATTCAATTTGCTGTCCTAAAATTATATGGACAGGACAAATTTGCTGATAGCCACACCTCCAAGGTGTTGGAGTCACATATTTCAGTCTTGACGGATCTGCTTGTTGCACCTTGTGAAGAGCAGCAGTGTGCCAGACCTGAATTCCACACTTACCTCTTTCAAAAGTTATCAGGATTTACACAACAAACACAATCACATTAATTCCAGGTACTATAGCAAAAGCAGTAGAAGATGCATACAGATAAAAAGAAATAGAATAGCATTAAGACGGTCAGACTGAAAACTAAATATCAGAAAATAGAGTGTTTGGTTTAGAAATAACCTATCCCATTGTGTGGAACATATAGACTTGGCAAAGGATAGGTAAGTAGCCTATAGTCAGCATGTTTCCAGCTTTCACTGCTCCACCTACAGAAGCCCTTCAGGACTGTTCTCAGTCTACTCCTCTTCAACGTCTGGTGGACGAACACAAACTTGAGTGCCTAAGCTTTAGATCCAGAGAAGTTTGCTTCAATTTCACCGTTTATGATGAGTCCATTAGATTAGGGTGTTTTCATCTGTTAGACATGATGGGCTCTATGGATGAAAAACAGATTGTGCAAACTGAATTCAAAGGAAGACGGAAATTATGCTGGCAGGCAAAAGAAAGCACTTTCAATAGTTTATGGACACTCTGTGGCAGCCCTTCCATATTGTAAACAGCCACAAATGATCTGTTCAACAGGTGCTCCAGGAAAGATCCCAGAGCCCTCTGCCATGGGCAGAGCATGCTGAAGCAGAGATCGCTGCCATTTGCATCTGTAAGACTCCACTCGATCCTGGCACTTCATGTTCCGGCCTTAGGTAGCCAAGCTTTTGTCACCTCCTGTTTGGATTACAGGATTGCAATGACCCTTTGGACATTCTAGCTGGTACAGCTCCCTGCAGCAGTATGAACACCTCTGAGCAAATGACAGCCCATGCTGTCTCCACACAGAACTTTCAGCAAAATTCGCAGCTTTGTTCCTTAGCCTCATAGTGTGGGTCAAAGATACTAAAAACACTGCAGAAAGCTCTCAGCTGCAGATTATGCTTCTTCCCATAGTGAGAGTCTACCGTTAAGGGAATACTTCCTGGTTGACCAGTGGGTTTTCTTGGTGTCAAATGTTGATATGGTGACACATCAATATGATTTCTCAATATGATTTCTCAGGATGGTTCCTTCACAGACTACCCCAAACCTTGTGACTTTTCATTTCTGGTACCAAGTTTATTTCTTTGATAGGGCTAATCTTTCACATAACTGTGAATTTGCTTCTTGTATCTATTTAAAAAGAAGGAAGAAAGGACAAATGAAAACCACTTTTATATCAAAGACTCTTACAGTCCTAAAATCAGCAGGAATACTATTGAATGTGCTGCTTTGTCCATAGCAATAAGCCATGACTTAATGTTACCAGTGCATATTCTTCTGGACAGAAGCTGAAGACCAGTTTCCAGTATCCAGCCTATACTTGGCTGCTAAGCTCATACTAAGCTGCTCAGATGTATGTCTCTGCTTTCCCAGTATCTATTTTTGACTGGTAGGTCACCAGTGCAAGGAAAACACACCAGCTCATTTAATTTTGACAGAGCCTTAACGACTTGTGCTTTATCTGACTTTTGTTGTATGTCAGAGATCATACAGTTATTTATCACAATTCAGTTACTAAGCACAACTTGTTCAGCCACCGTCTTGTGGTTACCTAGGAAAGTCCAGAGACAACTGCAACTCCACAAACAGCCCTTTCTTGTCGCATATGGGGTTTGCTCAGGCCCAAAGCCACTTTCAATATAACATAAAGGGGATTCCTTTCCTCTCACTTTTTCCATAACCCCTTCATAAACTTTTCAGTGAAGGAATTTGTATGTCTGAGACATGCAAATTGTCCCTCTGTCTTGGTTTTCTCTCTATTGTCCCAACTTTTCTTCTTACAGACTTTTTTGAATTATGATGAACCAGTACCAGGTTTCCAAGTGTATCAGGCTGTTTCATAAGAGGACAAACTTGTTTTTGAGGCATGAAACTATGGCAAATTTAACTTAGTCCAATCTTCCAGCCTTCTAGTTTAGGATTTGGTTAACTGGTAGAAAACAATAAACCATCTCTGACTCCTTCCAGTGACAGCTTATTCTCTCTTTCCACACCAGGATTATAAAATGTCTTTCTAGAGAGCAAAAAGACATATATTCTGTAAGTAGGAATAGGTGTTCATAGCAATGCTGGGCATTGAGAACCTCTAAGAGAGATGGATCTTTGCATGGCAGGAAGTGAATATATCTTGACAGAATGGTCTCAAATAAAAATGACAAGTGAGATACTCTTCCAGTACAGAGAAAAGGAATGTCCCCAGAACAGGAATAACACAGTTAAGCAGATTCTTAAAGGAAGGATAATGCTGCAGAAAAAGCCACTGACAGAGACCTGATTTTTTTCTTACAAATTCTGTCTTTCAACGTAGGTACTCTTCAAACACACTTCCCAAAAATTCTGGTGTGATCAGTACTTTGTTGTTGTTTTTTCCCCCTTCCTGAATACTTGAAAGAATAAGAGTATTTCAATGCCTTTCAAAGTCTTTCACATCATCAAAGACATACCTGTGTATTTGCACAAACTGAAAATGGGTGAAATATAACATGCTTCATTGAAACATCTGCAAATAATCAAAGCTGAAATAAAAACTGAATATTCTTAAAAGACTGTTTTGATCAGAAGTTGTTGTTCAAAATGGTACAAATGTAATTCCTACAGCCCATTCTGAAGAACAAAGACACTGTAGAAATGTCAGCGTTTTTCCCTGATATCCTTATGCTTCTGTAAGGGATTGACTAATCAAGATTAAATTGGCAAAAGTACCATCTTTTACTAAGCAAGCACAGAAAAATGAAGGGGAAAACCAACATGTGAGATCTTTTTTCAGGCTGGAAAGCAAAAAAAATATTTCAAGTTATATTGTCTGTCCAAGATTTTAAAGCACTCCAATAGAAGACCTGCTTGAGAAAACTTGGCTGTGTAGATATCCTTAGGCCATCACAGCTGCAACAACATTCTTACTACATGTAAGGGACCCAATTAATTTGCCTTATTCAGAGGGCTGAAACGGACCATGACAGGTCATCTAGTCTATCTTCTTGACTTCAGATCAGAATCAAATACACCTATGTCACTCCTGAAAGTTATTTATCTGATGTTGCCTTAAAGACCTCTAATGACAGAGATTGCATGACCTCCTGAAGCAATCTCTGTCTTACCTGAACCTATTTTACTGCAATTTAAACCTATTATTCCTTTGTCTTATCCATCATAGCCACAGGAAATCACTTTGTCTCTTTGTCTTTTCCACAACTTCTTATGTTCTTGAAAGCTGTTTTTAGCCCCTCAGTTTTCCCTTTTTTAAGTTAAACCAACCATAATTCTCCTACAACTGGTATTTTTCTGTAGGCTATTTCTTACTCTAACTTTTATGTATTCCTAATTATTTATGTTGCTGTCTTATACACTGTGTTTGTTGTGATTTTTTTTTGATATCCCAAAGTACTATACCCTCACCACTGTACAATGTGGAGCACGATCCAAAAAAAGTGAACATAAAGGCTGATTTCACTCTATCAGGGACAATTGACATTTCTGGCCTCAAATTAATACACCTGAAGCACAACAGCATGTTGGAACCCAAACATGAGATGAATATATATGCTTTTCTCATTGGGAATATTCTTTTGATCCCAAGAGAAGGTAGTTACAGCACATTAAGGCAGGGTTCTATTAAGGGGAACAGTTCTGAGGCATCTAGGAGAAAATAATTGTTTAGTAGCAATAAGAATTTCAATTTTTGTTTGGACAGGTTGCAGGCTTTTAGTATTATGCAGGATGTAGGAAGTTATTATTAGCATCAACCCTGCTTATCAGATGGGAAAAGCACAGTACAAAGAAATAATGAGATGAAACCCAAAGCCATATAATGAGAAATAAACACAAGGCAAGCTAAAAAAGAAGACTTCCCAATTTCCAATTTTCTTTTTTTTTTGTTTTTTATACCCCTGCTGAAGACTCTGTCACTAAATTTTTCTCTGACTTTAGGGGAAGATGATTAAGCCCAAGTTCAGGCTGGAATCCACTGATGGAACAGGACAGAGAAGTCAAATGACCAAAGATGGTGCATTTTCTTCATTTATCATGACCAAAATAATGCAATCCATTATGCTGGAGCTGTATTAGAGCAATTTGGTGACATTCATCTTTCACCAGGTAAAGCCTGTACATCTTTGCTTCAACAGAATGGCAAAAGGATAAGCTCAGATTAACTTTAATAGTTTCAAAACAAGTGTGTAAAAAATGATTTAAAGTAACCTAGATGATGTCTTTTCTTATCAGTGTTTAGCAATATCTGCCTCTGTAGATGATGTAGCTGTTAGTACTGGAGGGATCCCTTAGGACAAACTCCTGTTGTAACGCATTTTCTCTGCACCAAAGCCTACATAAATGTTAAATGAAGCCACTTTAAACAAATATAAGTAACAGAGGGAGAATAAGCCTGTTAACACAATCAGCACTGCAGTCACTAAGTCATAATATTTTATTTATTTATTATCTCATAATACCTGTAACAAAAGTAACTAGATGCTATAAAATAGTACTTACAGGCATAGAAGTTGAAATGACTCACCGAGTCCAACCCTTCATAAAAGCTCTTCTGAGTCACAGTACCCAATGAATGAAGAAAAGAAAGTATAACCCCTTTTCTACTCCCAGCAGTGTTTAGATGAAAGCCTGACTGAGCACAACAGCTGTGTCACGTGAGGCTTTCAAAAACACAGCCTTCAACAGAGCCTTAGACCATCATGCAGTACTCAGTGTGTGGATTTTTAAGCTACAGCTTTCCTCTGTACAGGGAAACAGAGGAAAAAAAAAACCAGAGGTGGTCTACTGTAGGCTGCTGGACTGAACCAAGCCAGAAAACAGGAAGAGTGAAGGAGAGAGCAATGGAAACAAGGAAGAAAGTTCTCAGCATGCTGAAATACAGAAAATGAAGCATAGCAAAGGAATATGAAGCGCAATGCCTTGTGCCCTGTCAAAAAACAAAAAGATAGCAAAAATAGGGAGCAGAGTTATCTGTGCTACATGTTGAGAGTTGAAATATTTGTGAGAGGAAGACTACCTGGTCAGAAATACAAAGAGAGTAGCTGTACAAATCATAATTAGGACTAGCAATGGAACCTAAGAGAATCTGCTTGTATAATATCAAACTACACTGGATTAAAGTAGCATGGCAAAAAGATAGCAAACACAACTTCTATTTTTCTCAGCAAAACACCTGATTTCCCTTCTTCTTTCACTTGTGGTCTACTTATCTCAGATGAAGCAATTTCATTAATACTCAGAGCTTGATCAGACAGCAAGGAAAGAAAGTGTGGCAAATGAAAAGAATGTTGTTACCTTCTTTTGAGCACCTCCTCCCTCCATTTCACATTCTTTTTTACCTTTCCTTCCAAAACAAGATGTGAAAACAGCATAATGCAGAGGCACTTGGATGGCACAGCCAACACAGTGCATAGGAAAACACATTCCCTCCCTGATTCTGATAGTTTTGCTTTGTTTTAGTTTCAATCTAATGAACATTTATGCTGTAGCCAATCTTCAATTTATACCCATCTAGTCCAAAGAACAATTATATGCCGAGCGTAAAATGCAGTTTTGACTCATAATAATAAGATTGGCACTGTGTCTGGCAGTTTTTCACACTTTATTTTCATGCCTGCAGTTATATCAGTTGGGCAAGGATTTTGCCATAGCTCCTAAAAAAAGGTCAGGCTGTCAGACAGAAGGAGAAACCAGAACAGAAGTAATATCAGAGTAGGACATCTTTTGAGATACATGCTGGTCTCCAGAAAGGGATATGGGAGAGGCACTTTCTCAAAAAGATGTCTACATTGAAGAAAAAAAAATCAAGACATGCTTTTTCCTATGTGTTTGCTAATCCAAATTTCTTTCTCTTCTACTCTTTCTTGGAGTAGAAGTCTCTTGTTCACATAAGCCCATTGATTAGACAGACATTTTCCAGTGCAGCTCTAGTCCTATGATGCATTTGAGTGCCTTATGGTGGCAAGTGTGCTCAGAACACTGTTTTCAAATGCTTTAAAAGCAGATGTACTGCCTATTCAAGGCTCTCTGGTGGAGCCTGTCCAGCAGAGAATCAGGACATATAAACAGTACTTTTAGTTTTGCCTTTGACTTGGTATGAGATACAAAAACCATCTTTTAATCTCCCTCTCTTTGCTTCATTTGCTACATTAATAAAATAAAGTGAATGATACCCAAATCTCACAGACAGAAGACTCTTGACTATTCAATATCAAATGTAAATGGCGCTTTGAGATTGCAGAATGGAAGGTGCTAAGAAAGAGTTGAAGAATCATAGAATAGTTCGGGTTGGAAAAAAGAGGTCCTCTAGCCATCCTTTGGTGTCCTCTCACAGATTCAGCCAATACAGCCATTTATTTCCTATTTCTTGTGCAGAGGTGATGCAGCGAATGCAGTGCCTCTAACCAGCTCCAGGTGAAAAAAATCTGTTGCATGCAATGATCCTCATTCTGGCCTGAAAGTGGCTTTGAACAGATGGATTAGATTACTCTTCTTTGGCATCTTTTTTCTTTATGCTTAATACCAGATACTATTGCATTTTCACCTGCTTAGTGTGCTGGGGAGTCAGCTCGTCCTTTGTGTAACTTCCTTTATTTCTTTATTTTTTCAACAATGGGAAGGAGTTCTTACCTGGCCTCTTTGGGGAGAATTTCATGCACAGTTGGTGGTGCCCAGAAGGGAGAAGCAGATGCTGTTGAGATATTCATGGTGTCCAAAATAGAAAGCAATTTATATGGACAATTAAGAAGAGTCACACGGGACTTTGGTGGTTGGAAGCTACAAGGCTGTAAGCAGGTAATTTCTAGGACTTAAAAAAAAAAAATTTGAATTCACCTGAGGCCATGCAAGAGAAGAAAAGTTATATAGAGAGAACAATTCCCAAGTTCATTCACCAGGGCATTAAGCAGATTTGCAGTGGAAATGCAGTATGTGGTGTCCTGTCATCAACAGAATTTAAAGAACAGAGAAACCAGAGAATCACAGAACAGGTATGAGACTGTCACAAAGAGTAAAGGCAAAGGAAGCCAGGGTCTTTCAAAAATACCAGAAGAGGATCTCTAAAAGCCTGTCTGCCCTGAAGCTCATCTGCCGGTTATGCCTATCCTCTTCTGACTGTCTGTGTCCTACATACTCCAGAGTGTTTTATCTTCTCATTCATGATTTACATAGGAAAAAGGCCTGTTGAAAAGACAGAAAAATATGGTGGAATGGGTTATATACCCGGCATTTACTTTCTCGTTGTTTTTGCTCTTTTGGAACTGGGCAGCCAGAAAATGTCAGAATTTTCTGTCAACCTGACATTTTTCATGCTGTTTTATCAATTAAAGGAGCTTCAGGTGCAAAGGAGTTAAATCAATTTGCTTCTGAATAGTCCTAAGAAATCACTCAAATCTTTAAAAATTCTCTGGAGAGGTGGTTGCTGTAGCCTGAAGGATGTGCAAGCTGAAGACTCAGCAGCCACATTGACATTCGAAGGCATAAACATTTCAGAGAAGGGACAGAAATAATGTGATTTCATTCCTTCCTTTGTTGACTATGGAACTTAAAGCATTGTCTAGGGAATAGGCAAGTGTAGCCAGTGCACTGAGTTTTCTTGTTAGGTTTGGGATCCCTCTGAGAACATGGTGCCTCTCAGCAATACTAAGAGCCAGAGAACATTTCTCACTCAGGTCTCCATAGCCAGAGTTGGCATAGGTTGTGCAGGAGCACTGAGGAACAGCACTTTGGCTCATTAATCACTTATTTGCACATGTGAAGTCGGGCCAACTCAAAAATCCCCTGACAAATCATCACCCTGCAGGATGGAGTGAGATTATCCTCCAGGTCTTTGACTTCTGAATTGAACTGTTTCAGCTGAGTGCTCCAAGGCTTCTGCTGCATGCAATATGGGATCTTGCAGGGCATTTCACAGAATCACAGAATCACAGAATCAC
>VZTY01015298.1:359863-389575 GCA_013400935.1 Turnix velox
GGCTGAACAAGCCCAACTCCCTCAGCCTGTCCTCATAGGGGAGGTGCTTCAGCCCCCTGATCATCTTCGTGGCCCTCCTCTGGACCCTTTCCAAAATCTCTATGGCATTTCTCCTCTGGTTGCTTGATTTAAGTCATATAAAGACAGTAGAGACACCCTTCTTGGGGCAACCAGTCTCTCACAGGACTGAAATAACAATTTGAAAAGAAAGAAGGAATGGAGTCATGAGACTACATTTGTATCCAACTTACTTCAGGTACTGCTCACATCTATATTTCCCTTGTCTTTTTATTGAGATTTCTATGGTGAATGGAAGTATTATCCATCAAGTAATGAAGGCTTTACTTTGTTTCAACACCTCTTACTCATCTGTCTTCACCATCTTTTGTAGCCTGGATATCCATCAGAATGCTATTCTGCATTTTCGTGACCTTTTCTTTGCCATTGTGCTTCTAGACCTTGACATTGTCTGAGCTAAACTGCTTTTTCCTCTTCTCCCCTTCACCTCTTGGCAAAATAGTATGTCCCACTCATTCTTTCCTCATTACTGTTTCAGATAATTCAGAACTGTTTCTACTGATAAAAACTTTCCAACAGAAGGACAAGATATCCAGGAGGTTATTTGGATACTTTTTATGTTGCTGCTTTCCAGGAAAGTCTCTACATGATATGGATTTACTCCCCAAGTAAAAGGCTACCATGGAAAAGCAGAGTTCATGGGCATCCTCAGAAACATAGTATATCTAACCCCACAGCTCCATCATTTTAGCAGTCATGTGAGGTGAATAAATATGATGCCAGCCTGCTACTCAGCAGAACTCAGCAGAACTTCTTGGCAGGAAATCCACAGTCTTTTCTTGTGCTTTTCATTAGCCATGACACATAGACAAACAATACTTCTTGTTCCCTCATTTCAGAACTGCCAAGATAGATGTGAAGGTCAAAGGAACAATGTGGGAAAGGTGTGAAATGCCTCCCCTCAACAGGCACACATTAAAAGTATTACTCCATACAGATGTGGAATAAAGAAAATTAAAGTTCTGTCTTTTTTCTTTCCAATGATAACAGGAGCCATGTTTTAGCTCCAACAGAGTCAAATCTAGAGAAAGAGGCTGACAGGCAGAAGGAGGAAAGTAGGAATGGTTAGACAAGACAAAATTAACCTCCATAGAATAGGCAAAGAAATTAAAGGAGGAAGGTCAATAAAGCAGGAAACAAGAAAGCGGAGAAAGAATAAAACCAGATGGAAACAACCCAAATAGCTAAAAGTAGGGGCAAAAATAAAGAGGAGAGAACACGTTCACTGAACAGACATAGAACAGAAGGCAGCCTACAGGCTATCAATTCCAGACTCCAAATACTTGGGAAGATCTTAGACTTATGCAATTGCAAGCAGGAGGACACTTGGATACTTCTTGAGAATGGATCATGCTCAGTGTGGGTTACAGTGGAAGGCCAGATAAGCAGCTGCTCTAAACAGTCCTTGTTCTTTGGTTGAGAATAAAATTCTTTCCTGATCCACATCTGATCAATGTTTTTAATTCAAGACACTTCAGTCAGGCAGTACCACTAGGAGCATCAGCATAACCCACCTACTACCCTGTCTTTAGCTTTGGCCAATTTCTTATTTGGGTAATTTAATGCTTCAAAGGAAGATCAATTTCCCATCTCCCCACCCCTCATTCCTTCTACCCTTACATAGACATCCAAGAAATAAAGACCTAGGAAATGAAGGGACTTCCTTTTTACCCCAACCATGGTCAGTGCAAGCTCTGGAGCATGAAATTAATTAATTAAAATATAAATGTAGTGCAGTTCCTTCTATGAACTCAGCAAGCTCTACTTTTTAATTATTTAAGTTCCTTGCCCTTGTTATCCTGTATGGAAGGCCAGAACTTCTTTCTTTTGAAGTTTAGAAACCTTCTCCAGATTTCCAAGCTAATTTGTGCTCATCTGATCTTTTAGCACTGCTTTTCGTCAGCTGAAACAATTCTCCATCTTGGTATTTACAAAGAGTGTATTTATGAAGAAAAACTGTGCTCCCCCTCATCTTTCTTCTGCTAGTCTAACTGAGCCTCCTACACACACTTTTCAAAGGTCTGTCTCTTCCCCTAATCATTCTCACAGCTTTTTACTATACGTCACTTTCCCTTTTTTGATCAGAAGTGACCTAAATTGGCCACAGTATTTTAAGCAAGGTCTTCTCAGTCCTTCATATCAGTGTACTACTAAAATAATTCCCTTTCTGAAAATACCCTTGCCCGATACATCCCAGAATTTCATTAATCCTTTTCAAGGCAATGTCATATTCCACCAAAAAGGCAAAGAAATTGTGAAGCAGAAAAGGGAGATGCCGAACAGAAAAATGAAAGCATCCTGAGGAACAACAGACAATTCTGGAGAGAAGGAGGAAAAAAAAAACCCCAATTGCCCTGCGAAGGTAAAGACATAATCAGCTTTGTAGAAAAGGTAATTCAAAGGAACAATGGAAAGTCAGAAAGCTGAGACAAGGCACATCTATATAAAATCACTGTGCACTAGCTTTGCATGACCTCTCAGCTTCATGACAAGTCTCTGACACTGCTTCCTAATCTCAGCATTTTGGCAAAAGCAGGGCTGACAGTTACATTGGTGAGGGTGGAAGACAATGAGTGTAAAGAAGGCAGTGCAAGTGGATCTACCTCATGAGTCCTGAACAGGGGCCCTTTGCAGCAGATCTTGTGGATTGTCTCTCCAGGTTGCAGTGCTTTTTGTCTAGCAATTTAAGAATTAACACTCCCTGCATGCTTGTGTATGCATGTATGTGTTTTATGTGTGTGTAGCTTTTCACATATAAAACCTATGGCGTTTTTCTTGAGCCCTAAAATTTTAAGGCTGATATTTTAAAATAGAATTATTTTACTGTCCCATAGACATGCAAATGTTGTCCTTTATCCCCTGAAAAAAGTAAAATGAAAGTGCTTTAAAAATATCAATGAGATGTTACAGTAATCCCCAGGCAGTGTATGCCTATGGATATTCTGTATTTTCCACAAGGAGACGAAGTAAGTCCTGCACTAATTTGCTTCCCACTTTCCATAGTGAAGTGTAATTATACCTTTTTCAGTTATTATTATGAAGAAAAACTTCAACAAAGCAACATTTTCCAGAAATTTAAAGCAGAAGGAAAAGGGAGGGAAAGCTCTACACTTTGCTGCTATACAGTAAAGCTGATGGAGTTGGCTTATCCAAAGACAAATAAATAAATAAAGCCCAACAAATTTTCTCATGGGTGGTTTGTGGCACAGCATCTTTGTTTCTGCCAGTGCAGAAGGAAACTCAACTTGAAGCAGACACACGATATGTCAATTAATTTCCATTGTATTGGCAAGAAGCAACACATACAGGACAGATTTATCAAGCTATCTGATAGTCTAAGAGCCAAGGATTCTTCTTCCAGCTCTCGCTTCTTCTCTCTGTTTTCCTCAATACACCCTGCATGTACAAATAAAGGCAAATCTGCCACTCCTGCAAGCATAACACCATAAAGTTCTGCAGTTTTATTGTGAGTGTTTATCATAAAGCATCCTTATCTGTTATCTGCTTATAGAGGAGGCTTTGGTATGTTATTTCAGAGAAATAGCTGAGAGCAAGTTAAATTGCATTAACCTTTAAAGCTGGCATTAATGGGTAACCATGTCAAAAGACTATATTACTGTACAATTTCCTTTTCCTATTCTTATGCTGGCTCTGCATTTAGAGCATTTTCTGCTGGTAATGCCAGTTGGACATCACAGACTTTGTGTTCTGAGCCCAGCACTTGCACACTACGGAAGCACTCAGTTGGGTGAAATGTTGGATTGGCTTTTCCTAGCCACTAGCAGACAACAGGAGAGAAAGCAGGTTCTTGTGACAGAGGTCTGTACATCTTGTCCCCAACACAACCAACAGGTGATTCAGTTACATGCTCCATACTCATGATTTTCACCTGTGATAAGACAACACTGGGGCTAGGCTGCACCCAGAGCCTGAAGATAGCATATTAGGATTTTTATACAGGACATTTCAGAGCAGTATAGAAGAGACTGGTCCCCTCTAATTGCTGCAGAAGGCTGTAAGCAGATAACTGGTGAAGAGAGACTTCAGAACTGAGATTTTCAGATGTGGGGACTAAAACATATGAGCTGCATTATGTTCCCTGTTGCTCTGACTGGGAAGAGTTCTACAAAGTACTCAACGTGTGCAAGCCCCATTTAAAGGCTGCTTTCCGTGAACAGTGACAGCTGGAGATACTCCAGATCTATTATGGTGTAAATGGAACTGGAACATGGCCTACCACTTGCCAGATATTTTCTTCTATGTATTAATTATACATGTAAAAGTCCTGTATTTAGTAATAATTTATCACTTTCAGAGAACTGTAATTGCAAACACAACATAACTATTTGTCAGATGTTACAGATGGAAAGAAGTAGGCTGGGAGAAGGCAACATCCCCTTTGATCAAATTTTGATTGGGAAGCCTCTTCATTACAGGTTTGATTTGTGGATCCTCCTCCCACTCCTAACTCTTCAAGCCTTTTTTCACAAGTTGTTTATGCAAAGAATACCTGCACTCACCTCCCACCAAAGTCCGTCTTGAGCTTTAGCAGGACATCTAGCAAGGCAACATACATCATTCCCATACAACTGAGGCCATGTTTCTGAAAATATATTGCTGACAAAAACCGTGATGATCACATATTGGGAGCCATTGGTATGTGGTAGGCCTAGGCTACCAAAGAGACTTTTCTTCTGCAAAGGAGAAGGGGTCCAGAGTCTATTGTAATACTTCTCAGAAAAAGTCCCGGAAAGAGCAGATGTACCTACTCCCTAGACATCCACACATGGGACATGCCTTGGGTGACACAGAAGAGGGGAATGTGATTTGGCTGCCACAGAGATGAGTACAACAGAAGAGCCTAAATATAAGAGAACACACATTATTCTGTATTACTGTTCACAGAATCACAGAACATCAGAAATTGAAAGGGACCTCAAGAGATCATCTAATCCGATCTCCCTGCTGGAGCGGGAACATCTAGATCAGGTCACACAGGAACATATCCAGACAGGCTTTGAATGTTTTCAGAGAAGGAGACTCCACAACCTCTTTGGGCAGCCTGTTCCAGTGTTCTGTCACCCTCACCATGAAAAAGTTCTTATATTTCTTTGGAACCTCCTGTGTTCCAGTTTGCACACAACTGTTATAATAAAGATGTGTGTTAAAATGGAAAGCCACTAGAGTTTCTTGACAAAAGCTAACATTATTGTTTAAATTAACATACAACTAAACTAAATACTTTCCTTCTCCTTTTCTCTTAAAAGAAAATCCTCACAAGAACCCCCTGGGAACACAGATGTTGTGCTGCCCTTTAAAATGGAGCAGCTCAGCCTCTTCCCCCAGGCTCCCTGGTCTGAGGAAGGCTCCAAGGCCTTTATCTGCACCTACCTTTTTGCCTTCTCAAAAAACCTTTTTTTGTCATAAGGGCTGTGGTCAGTGGCATCTTTTTTGTCATCTCCCTGTAGAGGTCTATCACTGCCCCTAGCTAGGTAGCCATACTCCCTCCTTTTAGTTGTAGGTATTTACTATCAGAGTGGGATTCAGCTTACTGTTATCAACCAAAATGGAAGCTTGTACATAATTTAGGATTTCTCTGGGATCACGTTGTTTGGGGCAGCCTCCTAGGGGATGAAACACATGGCCCCTGCCAGCTGACTCATTTTTACTTGGACTTGCCCGTACACAGCCCTAAAGGCCTCTTTCCAAAGTCCTTACTTTCTTATTTCAAACATCAGAGATTCATCCTATTAGGTTCCAGAGGTGCCAGTTAAAAGCCCCAGGGTGTGAGACAAAAATAGGTGCACATGTACTTGCACACCAGTAAGCCCCTTTGTTGAGGAGAAAAGGACTCTCAGCCTCTACAGAGGATTTTGAAACAATATGTTGCATTTGGAACAGTAATAAGGATCTCTCTCTCCCTAAGGAAATAAAGGGAAAAAATGGCAATCATTGGTAGAAACAGTGTTGATTTTTCTTAAAGATAAATGAAATGAAAATTTGGATGAGAATGATGTATGCTGCCAGTCAGAGTTCTTCTTGTTTCAGCAGCCAGTGCATCTTTATGCACCCATCTCATGAAAGTGTCAGAGATATTTTAAAAGAAAAAAAAGTAATATGCTAAAATTAAAATGGAGAAGAAAAAGTCATTTCACACATTTAGAGGCATAATGAAGTCTTTTTAATGTAATTTTCTTTACTCTTCTGATTACATATTCACAAAGAGAATCTTCACTTCCATCTTTATTAGACACTGTGTTTGTCATCATTATGGGTTAAGTATTTTCATAAACATTTGATGAATATTAACCATTTAAAATAAAAAATAACTGTTTATTCTCACTGTAATGACTGCTGCACATGGAGATATTAATAATAGAGCAAGTCACATGAAATTACACACTCCTGCAGCCCCATCCCTGTGTGCAAGGAAGCAGCACAGAGGCTGGAAGATGGGAGACTCAACCTAGCAGACATACAGAGGGGCTTGCAAAGCTGGATCTTAGCTATACTGATAGCCAGGGTGTACAGCAGTCCCAAAAGACCACCGAACCCCCCTGTCAGAGACCTGGTACTCCTGAATTCTTTCTACAGGTCACAAAATGACAGGCTGTTTCTTTGCTCTTTTCCCAACACCATTACATTCTTCTCTTCCCTGAATCCTGCAAGGGGCTAATCCAGACCAGACTTCAGTATAACATTCTGGTTAATTTATATGTTGTCGTTAGCTTGAGAAAATATCCTTACAAACACATTTTTAAACATGGTCTGTTCTCTACAGCACAGGAATGGCTTCCTACAACAAACAGTTCCAGAGCCAAGTGCTGCAGAAAGAGGAGTAGAAACAAACACCACAAAAGAAGGTCTACCAAAAAGAGGTTTACTAGAATTGGGTGAAAACATAACCTGGTTAATCTGTTTTTAAGTAAAGCAGAAAAATGCACACATTATGGTTTGGGTCAATAAGCGTACTAGCTATAATGAAGTAAATATATTTCTTTTTGAACCTTCACTTTTATTAAGAAAGATTAATTTCTTGATGTCTGAGTAATTTCTTAAAAAGACAAATAAACATACATAGCGCTTAAGTGTCATCTGATATCTTCCTCTATCCCAGTTCTGTTTCATTTGCACTTGTATCCATTTCTCTTCCCTTAATAAACAAAATAGAAACATCAATGATGATATCCTAATTTCTGGAAATGCACAAAAGCCTCTTTCTTAGAGAAGGCTGCTGTAACAAAAATACTTGACCTGTTTCTCGTCAGAAGGCAACCGTGTTCCTTCACTTACTCAGAGAAAATAGGAAGCAGCTGATACCCTGCAGGCTTCCCCACCTGTAAACCAATTTTTAGACAGCAGGTGCTAGCTCACTCTTCCCCATGAATTCTCATGTCAGTGCCAGCTTGCCTGGAGACCAGGAGACCAAGCAGCCATGGAGTACTTTTTTCTTTTTTTCTTTTAAAAAAAGGAGCAATATGCAAAAGGTGAGAGGAAAAGGTCCACTGGTTGGTCTTACAGAGATTTCCTACACCTCCCTGAAGTGCAGAGCAATATTGCCAGTGTTGTCAAATGTTATTAGATGGGCCTATGTGGGAAGGATCAGAGGGTTACTCTTTGCTACCTTCCTGGCCATAAACTGGGTCACTTTAATCAAATCCTGTAGTTAGATGATCCAGACCAGATGCCTAAATAGTCCAAAGGCCCTACTCAAAAGATCCTGACTCAGCCCTGACTAGAGAGGGTTAATAGAAGAATTACTGGTGGATATTTAATTAGGATTTGAGGAATGGGTATTGAGCATTAGGCTGGGGTTTGTTTAGGGCTCATGTGTGCTCAAGTACCGAGGTAATTTCACATTGTGTTTTGCTATGTCCTTCACCCAGCTCAGCTGGTGCCTCGTGGGAGCTGGAGTAAAAGCTCCACCTGGAGACAGCATGAGCCTGTCTGCTTCCCTGGCTCCTCACAGCCAACGCTCCTGGCCAGGATTTGCTGTGTGAACTAGGAGCCCATAAGCATTCATCTCCTGGAATTAGCTCCTCACTTGCTTCCTGACTGCAGCCCTGGCACTTCTCTTCCTCCCAGCACTCAGAGCCTCTGATTCCTCAGTCCCACGGGGAGCCAAGCATGAGCTGTGTCGAAGCTATGAGTAATTGCAGGTCTGCAGCAGTGAGCTGGTGTAGAGGGAGGCCAAAGGCAGAAGGAAAACTTAAGCCAAAACCTCCTGCCATCCCATCTCTCCAATGTTCGTGGGAGATGTCTCAGAGCTACATTTGGATCTGGACATCTCACTTCTGGGTATCCAGCGTCATGGAATTAGGCAACCACTCCCTTGCACAGTGCCCTTCCAGCATGCTACAACCTGCTACAAGCCAACATGATGCTGCCTCCAAGTGGAGGATCCCATTCTTCCCTGAGGTTGGATGAGCAGGTTTTCTGAGGAAAATAACAGATGTGCTTCTCCACTTTGGTTTGAGGCTTCTTTGAGCCTGGGAGAGATACTGAAATACTAATTTTGAGCAGAATTTTGCAGGTCGGTAGGAAGCTTCAGTGTCAGAACTGAGGTCTACTCAGTTCTGGTGCTGTGAAGCAAATGGATCCTCTTCTTTCTAGCTAGTGAAATAATGAGGCACAGGGAGTTCTCCCAATAACCTGAACTCAGCTGTTTGCATTGCCGAATTTCTGGGACAGCCCCTGGAATGGTTTTGACCCAGACCAGCTGGCAGCATCCCAGAAGACTCCTGCTTGGACACAGCCTGTGACTTGGCATGGTCCAGGGATACTTTCCCATAGGCAGCCTGCACACAGCTACCTTGATCTGGCGGGAAGGAGACCTTTGTTGTCTGGAAGCAGAGCACTGCAGGTCAAGCAGCCACAGTATCAGGGAACTTTTCTGCAACCTATATAATTCCCTGGTACAGAAATAGCCTTTTTTCACCAATAATCTGCTCAGGACCACCTACGACAGAGAAGAGCAATCATCCTCTGAGGCAGGCTTTCCCCAGCTATGCTGTGCCCCGTTGAGGTGTGAGACCTTCTCATGGACTTGGATAAAACCTTTTAAGTGGGGAGGGGAAAAACGGGCATAGTTGAGTTAAGCAGCAGAACAAAGAATATTAGATGGAGAGAAAAAGTCCTTTATGCTGTTAAAAAGTGGGTGTGTAGAGACTAAGTAGCAAGAACTGAGGTGATGAGACAAATATTCAGCTCCAGCTTGCATGCCTGTTTCTGGGAAGCAAGGTTCAATGTCTCTAAATAGTCTAAAACTAGACTGGTTTTTCATTAGTGGAAACCAAGCCCTTGCATGCTATTAGTCAGCAGATGGTATATAAATGTGATGTCAAGAACCAATCTAGCACGACCCACGGCAAGAAGCAGGATGATTAAACAGGGAAATGAAACAGAGCTGAAGAATGTCACAAAAGAGTCAGCACAGAGGGACTCAGATCCCCAACAGCACAGGGGCTTTAGACCACAGGAGGAAGCTTTGCCAAGGGAAAAGCTTTGCCAAGAAAAAAAAGCAAGAAATGAATCTGTAAACAGAGCTGACCACGGGGGATAAAGATGAAATGGAAGCAGACTTTTTTACTATCTCAATCGGGGAAAGAAAAGTGACAAGAACTGACTGAGACACTGAAAAGTGAGTGATATGCCATTGCCAAGAATAATGCTCCAAACACTGTAACAGCTGATAGAGGTACTGAGCATCATGAACCCAGACAGAATAAGACTTCAGAGACATCTCTCGGTTAAAGGAAAAACAACCAACAAACTAACAGCCTTCAGCAGCAGAAAAGGGAGCAGATGTAAGCAACAAGAGCACTATGCTCCACAGGGAACTTTGGAGACTGCTGTCAGTGACTCCTGCTGAAAAAGGAGGGTGAGGTGGGTGTGCCTCTCCTCTGGAATACAGATGCAGTAGATACTGTCCTAACCCCAGCAGCAAGCCTCCACCTTTCTTTATTCTTACCTCAAGATGTCCCTCAAGAATGAACTCATCAGGGCCAAAACCAATCTAATTTCCTGGCCCCTCACATCTGCATGAGAGAGCAAATATTTGTTGCCTTTGCTTTCCCACTGTTCCTCTGCTACAGTCTCCTAATTTCCAGTAAGAATTCAACCTAACAGCTCAGAGTTTGCCATTAAAACGAAGTTTTATTAGACTGGTCCCAGAGATAATAACAGGTGATTTTCTCTTTTTTGAGAACTCAGGGCTCTTTTCCATTTACTGGCTTAACCTTCTGGAAAGGTTCAGTCTCCACCTTGTGCAGGCCCATAGTCTGACCTGCTTGGTCAGCTGGTTTCAGGCAGAAGCCTCCCAAACTGCTCCTGGTGGGAGCAACCTTTGACTGTCCCAGCCTCTGTCCAGGCAGATGGAGAAGTGGACAAACCATCTCCATCAGATCCAGATCATAAAATGCTCAGATACCCAAGTTACAACCAAGCAATTCAAAGTATCGGTATCAGTGTGCAGCCATGTAGAGACGCACTTTTGAGAGACTGGTACTTGCAGTGCAGTACCCAGTTAGCTTGCCATATTCCAGAACTGCTTGACTTGGCTCCACCTTGGATTCAGCAACATGTGATGCAAATGTACCTGCAGAGGAAGGCACCCTGATGATCTACAGTTCCCAGCAGCCCAGCCCGGCAGTCAGTGCAGACCCAAGTGGAGGTTCCTCTGCGGGTGGGGGGGTGTATTCATATTTACTGCTTTTTGCATATATACGTTGTCATGTATAATTAATGCTTCTGTTGTGTTTGTTTGATCTTTATACGATTTTTATTTTTCAGATTGTATCTCCCTTGCCTTAGCATAATGCAAGTTTATTTCTTAATTTTCTTCTCATAATCAACCATCCTCCCTCACCATATCTCCCCCCCCTTTCAGCTAAGACCACTCTCCCAGCTCTCTGGAATATAGGCCATCCTCCCCTATCCCTCTCTCCTCATTCCAACTCCCTGTCTCCCTCCTTCCCTTCTTGCCTCTCTCCCTCTTTCCTCAGTATAGGCCACCCCCTCATCTCTCTCTCCTGTCAGCAAGGCAGTTTATCGGCAGTTGCAGTCTCATCTATCAGTCCAATTCATCTTTCCCTGCAGCCTTTGGGGGAGTGCAAGAGGAAAAACCACAAGCTGCCTTCCTAAAGAAACCAGTGGCAGCCACGGGCATTAATATGAGAAGCTTGGGAAGGTGTCATTTTTCACTCAAGCTGACATTTAAGCTGTTTCATAAATATGAAATCAAACCAAGGGCCCAGATGGGCCTCCACCCCCTCCTCTTTTGACTAAGAGCGGCTGTGATACTCTCTTCACCAGCTTAAAACAAGGGGATGACAGGAGCAAATCCCTGGGGAATGAAAGATAGAAGGAGCGAATGCTCTCAGCGATGGCACCTGTGGTGTTTACACTAGTTTCAGCAAAGAGCCAGCAACCAGTACAGCAGAGACATCAGTCACTATTGGTAGTGGCAGTTTTTCTGAGGTGGGATTTCCCTGAGTGCACAAGGCAATGGGTTGGATATTTTCCCCTCTATCTCCACAAGGGATGGTGCATTTCTTTCCGTCAACAGCTCTCTTATACCTATCACTCCATTTCACACACATGCAGAGCCTGATTTTGGGAGAGAAGGAGGTATAAATATCTGTTCCTGGTCCCTTCTAGAAATCTGGCCTGCTTACATCTCTCCAATCTCTATGCAGCCTGTGGTACCATCACAGCTGTGTAACACCTTGAACACAGCACATCCCTGGGCAACAGTACAGTTTTCAGGAGAATTTACTGCACCAGCTGGGAGGGCTGCAACCTCACCCTCCACTCCCATTAGGAAGCAATTTTGTTCACAGCTGGGCTGAAGAAGAGGTGACATAAGTATCTGTTAATGAGCACACAACTGAGAGAAGGTAGATCTTGTTACTTCTCTTCCTCTTGGTATGCTGAGGAGGGTCTCTCTATTTGGGGTGCCTGCTCTGCTGTGCCTGTCTCACTGGCACTGCTTCAGACCACCGTCTACCCCACTGCCCCTGCAGATCCAGGGGATCAGAACACACCAGCAAGGGAAAAGGGCCACAGAGCAGACATGTAGAAACAGCACCTTGATGTATGCTGCTAGATATTACTGGCATTGGTACAGCTCCTTGGGATCCAGGTACTAATTACAACTGCCCTGAAATTGCTCACTTACACAGGTTATTTAGGATATGATAGCAGAAACTGACATCTCAAGGCACTGAGCTCTGCCTCTTGGCTTCACAGAGAGCCATATCATGTAGTCTCATCCCTTCAACATGGCGTGCTCACAGTGCCTTATGCTGTCTGCCCCTGCTGTAACCTTTGGAAACCTATGCTCAGACTACTCTCTGATGGACAAGTACTATCTAATTCCTAGCACAGGTTCAGCTGACACTTTTGTGAGACATGTTATTTTCAGCTAAAGCAGCTTTTCAGCATTTGGCCAAATGATGTGTTTATGGAGAACAATTTGATGGTTGGATTCAGTGATCTGTTCCTTCCAACTAGACAACTCTATGATTCTAAGGATTGTGACTCCCCCAGTCTCCATTTGACTAGACTGAACAGGGCAGGCTCACTTCCTTTGATATGATGGCCTTGCCATTTCCCTGATCATACAGGTTTCACATCTTGGCATTTTCTTGGTTTTAGTTCTTCTCTCTTGAATGTGATTGACATGAGTGACTATGATTGCTCCATGTGATGTCTACATCCCCTTCGTACAACTACCATGGTACTTCCCTCTCTCTGGAGTCTGATCCTGGCACATCTTAAGATCTCATTTACCTCTTGCATAGCCATTAACGCTCGTAGAAGTGCTGTGATTGACTACTACAAGCAGCTCTGTCATGTGTTTTCTTGTTGCAAACTGATAAGCATTCAGTGTGCAGGGGAAACTCTTGCTCATGGTGCCCAAATCTGTGGCAGTGCATTTCACGCTTCTGCATTTTTTCACATCCCTGTTAGCTCAATCCCCACAGTACTTGTGCTATATTCTGGTGATTCTAGACATAGATGATGCTGCCTATCAAAGTTAACTCACTCCTGATTTTTAGAGGAAAGTTATAATCGAAAGCATTAGTCCCAAGATCAAGGCTTAAGAACTTACCTAGCAACTCTTTCCCATCGTTCACCAGTTCACTACTAAGCTCACTGTTCTTATTCTAATCTTCATCTTCCCTCATTTAAGTAATAATTTCCCAGGTGGCACCATACCAAATTTTAATGAAGTACAGATAGAGAAGATCTACTACTTTTCCCTTGTCTAGACCATCAGTAACCTTATCAAAGACAGAAATCAAGTTAGTCTGGCACAATCTCTTTTTGATAATGGCATATTGCACTATATCCCATTTTCTATTCCATGTCTTCAATTATTATTTCCAATATAATTTGCTCTGAATCCATCTATGCCCTTGAGGCCAAAATAACAAGCCTGCAACTGCCTAGATCTGTCTTCCTCCCTTTCTTAAATATGGATACTACATTTGATGATATCCAGGAAGTGGAACCCCCAGTGATTGGGTAGGTAGGTTAAAATCCCTTCTGCTAGACCTGTGATTTCATAGACCAGTTCTTTTAGCATTCTGGGCAGGGTGAATTCTTGGCCTTCCCAGTTTCAAAACAGTAAACTCTGAATTGCTTCTATCTTGCTTGCTCTTACAGCTCCCTTATTCCCACTAGCGTACCTGTCTTGTCCCCCATATTCTGGATTTCTGCTCTTAGGGGCGAAGGATCCCTTTAGTTTACAGCTGTGCAAATTTTTCTCACTGCAGAGTCTCCACTTCTGTCTTCATTCTTAGTGTTAAGGATCCTCCTGTTGTTTCATTTCCTTTGCAGGGACTAACTCAGTTTGACTTCTGGCAATTCTCACTTCATCCCTGTACATCCTGACCTCCCATGACATACCTTTCTTTGTTGCTTAATCCCCTTTCCAAGGCAGTGTTGATGTGTAGGTGGACTAGGCAGTTATCAACTGCAGAAGACTGCTGGGGGGGCTATAAAAGAGCCACAGACCTATGGCTTTCTTGGCTTCCACCAGGCACAGTAGAGTTAGCCTTGCTGTGATTGCCAGCATGGATAGGGTCAAGGTGGCTGCTACTGCTTCAGGAATATGCCCTCTGAGCAACAGGAACTGTTGCTCCTACCCTCTGCTCCTCTGGATGAAGCGAAGTAAGTTAGACCTTTCTTTCACATCTTCCTCCCAGTCCCAATTCTTTGCTTCCCCTCCCTGAGGCATGCATCCATCTTTTACCCATGGCACCCATAAACAGTTTCTCAAGACATCTGCAAGGGCATAGAACAGTGAAAGGAGAGAATTCCACTCCCATCTCTAACTACAGTTCCCTGAAACCTCCCACAACTCCTTTGCAGCCTCCCAGCTCATCTTGTCTGCACTCACCTCACATCTGCTCTGCACTGTCACCACAGACGACTTCTTTGATCTTCATGTTCAGGGATGGCAGCATTCAGATATTTGTTAATACTTTAGACAATGTGCTGCTTCTGCCCTCCTCTGTTCCTTCTAGGCTCTCTGCTTGTGGCTGAGGCACTTTTGAAATAAAACCTTTAAACGAAATAGATCATTTATTTCATCCAAGTTTGCTGCCTTTTCCTGTGATGCAAATTCCAAATAATTTTGTACTACCCACTTAAATGTATCCTCTGCTCCTCCTCCTTTAAAATCTCTGATTTCCTATGTCCATCTGATTTACTGATTTCTTTGCTTGCACAAAGTTTGCCCATTGGAAATAAAAGGAAGCACTTGGTTATGATTCATTTTTATTTACCCAACCACTTAGTTTGAACTGAACCGTATAGCTGTAGGACTTGAAGGAACCTTGAGAGCTCAGATAGTCCATCTCTGCCCCAAGCAATGATCAGCTGTCCAGACCTCCATCACTCCTGACAGGCATGTGTTTAACCTGCTCTTTTAAAATCCCCATTGGCAGAGACTCCATAACATCCCCAAGCAATCAGTTCCTTGTATTACTCTCCCTGCCCTCAAAAAGTGCTCCCCAATGTCTCATCTGAATCTCTTTTCCTGCAATTTAAGAACATTATTGCTTGTCCTCTCTACCATGAACACAGCAAAAAGGTTATTGTGTTCATGGCAGCTTTCTCCTTCCTCATAAAGCCTTTCAATCTTCTCTTTCCAGACTAAGCATCTCCCAGCTCATTTGTTCTATCCTCTCTAGTTGTGATTTCTACATCTCTGAGCATTTCTGGTTTTGTATTCTGAATAAATCTAGGAAACCCTCATCTTTCTTAAAATGTAGTGACCAAATCTTCATGCAGTTGAGGTGGAACTGGAAAAGCATTACTTCACATATCTTACACATAGCACTCTTACTTTTGCATCCTGGCATGATGATTGCTTTCTTTGCAACAGGCACTTTACTGTTATTGACTCTTGGGAAGTTTGTGATCCTCTGTAACTCTCAGCAGACCTATACCCAGCCTCTCCCATTTTGTGCTGATGCTACCAATTTCTCCTCACCACCTTGTACTCATCTCCATTTATTTGCATGCCACTTTTTGCCAGATTATTTCTCCAATCTGTCCAGATAGTTTTGAATTTGAATCCTGCCCCCTATACCACGTACCTGCTTTTCAAGGGAGTATTCTTGTAATTTTTTAAGGGCATGCATTATTCTGCAACCCAAGACATCAGTGACCATGGTACCAAATTTGATACATCCTTCTGGTCATGCAGTGAATCACTAATAATTGTTCTACAAGTACAGTTTTCCAAACAGTTTTGAATCCATATCATAGTAATTTTCTCCAGACTGCATTGCTTTAGCCTGCTAATGGAAGTCTCACATGAGGCAGTGTCAAAACCTAACAAGTCAAGGTGCTTTGTCGTTATCTACAAGGCTTGTTACCTGTCAGAGTAGGAAATCAGGCTGGCTTTATACAATTTGTTCCTGACAAAATCAAATTGCCTGTTATTTACCATGTTGCTATCCAACTCATGATCAATCTATTGTTAGGTCCCAGATAAAGCTCTCCTGCAAAATTTTCTCTGCTAACTGAAATCAAGGCTAGAATAGCAGCACTTTTGACGGGACTCGGTGATTATTTGGTGATGAAGTCTTTCAGCTATCACATTCATGAATAACCAGGCCCTACTTTTATTAATAGCACTTATTTTACAATGTATATTGCAGAAAACATAGCCTTCTAAACTGACTCCATTCTAGTTATAGTTGTCTCTCTCTCGTACAGGTTGAAGTGATTTATGATGTGATGGGCTAGAGCAGACTTGCAGGGGGTAACATTTTTCCAATTCCTCCCCAAAGTGATTTTAACCCAACTCAATTCTCTTTTAGCTTTGCTACCACTTACCTGCCCATCATGCCCTTAATGTGCATAATCCCACCTAACTTTATCTTTGTTTCTGCCTTTACTGGAAACCATATGCCCTTCAATGCCTATGTTCCAGCCATAACAGTTATTCTAACATGTTTCTATAATAACCTGTTAATAATAAACTGGTGTTTTGCTGTTCCTTGGATTAATGTTAATGAGCTTTGGCTGTTTCAGTCCAATTTTGCCTATTTTTCTAGCTAAATTGTGTTCAAGTGTCCTTGGAACAGTATCAATAATTTTGCTACTATTCTCATTTTCCTTACACTTTTGTTTTATTCCTTGCTACCTACTGCCACATACTCTTTTACCCAGTGTATTTCTGTGTATTAAACAAAAACATAGGGACAAATATTGTACAAGTCTTTCCCAAACTACCACTCTGTTTCCTAGCCTAAGATCTTATTAATTATGCTACCACAATGCCAGAAATCATCCTTTTAGGCTTGCTGGAGTTGTATCTCCCTGGAGAATGGCTCTCCTTTTGGGAATGCCTCTCAGTGGCTAGGCTGTCTGAAAATTTACCTGGTAAGATTAGTCCTGTGACTTTTACTGTTTCTGTGCACAGGAGAAAGCACACTGTAGTTCACCTGAGCTTTACTTATGGCTCTAAGCATTCTTCTTAATGTGGTATGGCACAGGCATTTTTTACTTTTTCAAGTGGGATTCTGGCAATATCACTTGTCCTGGCATGAAGGTCACAACCCAGATTTTTCATAGGATGATTTTTGGGTTCACAGGTCTTCATGGTAGGATTCACCACTGGATGTACCAGAGACCAGTATGTCTGTTTAGACAAAACAAAGCCACCAGTACTGGGCTATGTCTGTGGAAGCACACACTGCAACATACAAGGGAGACATTTTCAAAGGTCATTAAGTTACCAAATTGAGCATCTTTCTATGCCATGCCCAGGTGGATCTGTTGCAGAAGCAGTCTGGAAAGGAAGGCCCAGCAGCTGCATTAAGTGTTCAGGGCATACTCCCTTGGCTCAGCCACTTGTGTTCTTTGCAGTCATGCAGCAAACTAGATCAGATGAAGGGAAAGAGACAGTCATTCTAGCAAGTACAGGGCAAGGAAGGAAGATGAGGAAGATCTGGACTATCTCTGCTTGATGAGAGGCTTTATCCTATGGATGTTTTTCTGTTGTTCCTATAGCCTGCTTTGAGAGATGCATGGACTGATAAATTCACACTCCTTCACACATCTCTAGGAAAGCAGAGCCTTTGAGATCCATGACAGCATGCTGTTGCCATTTACTGATTCTTCTGCTTTAGGTCTTCCTGTTTTTTCTCTTGCCTCTGTGAATGACTCTCAGCTTTCCTATGTGTCCCCAACTATGTCCACCCTCTTACTTTTCTTTGGATTAACTGATTATCTCGCTATTCCATCTTCTGGATCTTTATTCCATCAAGTCTGTTCTCTACTTCAATTCTACTCCATCAGCCAGACTCTATCTCTGCACACATCCTCACCTAGCCTACACCCAAGGTCCTTCCATTCATCTGAGATTATGGAGAAAGCTTCACTGAATAGAAGTGAAGCTTAGTGCTAGCAGGGGAACTGGTCTAGAGAAGAGTTTGTGATACTGTAGGGAGCAAAGTATGCAATCACCTGAAGATCTTCTCCAAAAAGACTAGAGATTTAGGACATTAAAAAGTTTTAATAGCAATTATAAATATTCTTGTGAAAAAAAATTAAAGGAGGAGAACTTTTTCTTCAAAGTGCAAAGCACAAACAGATTATGAGAAGAAGGTACTACAAGTTAGGGAAAATAACACAAGATGTTATATTCCTATAGCACCTGGAACATGATATCCATACTCAAAAAAAAATATAGAAGAAAAAGAGAGTGTAGGAGAAATGACAAGAGAAAGATAGGGCCCCAGAGACATGTTATTAAAAAATCATATTTAGAATCTCTGAGTCTCCAAGGAACAGCAGACACAGAAGTCAATTATACTACCTCAAAGGGAGATTTCTAAATACCAGATCTATTGAGGAATTACATAGACTCGATTCTCTACATGCTTGCAGGTCCCATGATCTTTTCACAAGGCAGTTCTGAGTCTCTAGCACACTGAGGTGGCTGCTTTTTCATGCAAAGTGCAAGTAAAACAAATATTGGCTGTATACATGTCTAATCCAGTGATTTAATAGACCTGAACAAAACCTGGATTCTCTATTCAAAGGAAGTTCTGCTATTTCAAATTTTCCTTCATTAAAAATAAAAGAAAGAATGAAATGTAGAATTTTCTTAATGAAAATTTCTTCATTTTAGATCAATCAGAATGTTTTGTCTGTGTCTTAACTTTAATGCTACATTATACTGTAGTTTCAAAGAGAAATTCTGAATCCCAAAAGTTATTAAAAAGCCCATGTTAAATATTTCAATATCCTGGAAGTGTTGATATGTCTTTTGAGTGAAATTTCATCACATGGGGCATTTTTCTATAGACTCAAGCTTTCATAAAATCAGTCTTTAAGAATGGAAAATTGTTATACTAAAAAAAAATTAAAATCAAGTACTTCTCCTCTTGAGTTTCTAAGCTTCAGCACTAGAAGTATAATCACTGTCTCTTGTGTCACTAAAGGGCCTTCTAGTTGTGAGCAGCAACAATCTCAGCTGTTTGTCTGGCCAGACACTCAAGAGGGTACACTCAAATTCATGTGATTTCACACCTGTGACCTACAAACCTCTGCAGATCCACAGCCTGTCTTTAAGAGTCAGTGTAAGATATCTGTGAAAAATGGTGTGTTTTTCTAGGTTTGAACTTGCTATATGAGGTGAAATTTCTACTGGAAATGTTTGTTTGTTTCTTATTTTGAAAAACACACCTGTCCAAGACACTCACCTGCCTTGCAGGGCAGCAGAGGCTGAAGACTCAGTACACCGAGCCTTGCTCTGCCACGACTAGAAGAAAATGTACTGGTCAGCCATAAAACAGCCCCAGGTAAAACCTCCCCTGAGGAACAGAAAACCATACTGAAAGAGGGAAGTGTCAGCTGCAGCTTCCTTTGAAAACCATTCTCTTTCCTCTTTCTCCAGGACAAGCGTGAATCCAGGGTAATTTTTCTCTTTGACTTACCTGGTTAATCCCCACTGTGTATCTGATGTTACTCTTCCCTTTATTTCTGAAATTACTTTCCCTTCTCTGCTGCATAGTTACTCTCACCTATGTTTCTGGAGAGTGATAAATACGTTAATAAATGCAGCCCTCTGCCTATCAAACCTGTAAATTAGGAAAGCTGTAAGTTCTACAGATCCTACTTGCTGCAGATGCAGCAGCTGAAGGACTCTGAAATACAGAAGTGGTACTGGATAGTTATTACTTGGGTGAAATATTTGGGCTGTTAATGAACCAAATCTATTCTTCCCACTCAACACATCGTGTACAACCTAGGAAAAGTTCTTGAGGGATATAATTCACTCCCCACTTTTGTCACAAATTCCTTTCTTGTTTCATTCAGGGGCACTAAAGTCATACCCCCCGACTTCAGAGAGAAGAGTTTCATATCAGGTCAAGTAGCGGTCTAGTATCACTGAAGAGTGAACAGGACAAAAAATTGGTCATTATCTAGTACCTAATGAGTGGATGGACCATCAGAGAAATCACTACAGCTTGCACTTCACTGACCATTTTGGACTAGGAGAAGGATATAATTGTAATGTATTTGATTACAATTACAATATGGACACCTGGATTTGCCCAAGTAAACACAAGGACATTCACTGTTAGAAATTTGCATCTAGGGAAGCCATCCTAAGCTTCCTTTCTAAGTCAGTAAAGCTCTAATCAATACATCTAATGCTGTTTGGGGTGCAGTTCATTGTATCCTAAAACAAACACCTATGTTTTATCTGCTGAAGCACTCTCCTCAGTATCCATTAACAATAATGGCATACAGATGCTTAGTGAGGGTGTATCTAGGACATGGACAACACAGACATGCCTTGTAGATACCTGCCTCTAAAGAGACAAGTCCTACCCAGCCTTCCCTTCTAAGCTGTAGATGGGAACCTTGTAGGCCAGTGGGGAATAGGCTTGCATTATCTGTGCATAATTTGTTGGGGACTTTGCTTCTATATCCTTCAGTAGCTAATGGTCTGTGCCATTAATTCTGAAGGTTAAGGTAACCTTTTAAAGCTAAATAAGTGCATTTTTGAAATAGCATGAAGCAAATATATATAAGTATATATCTAGATATTTGTGAATGAAATTAACCCTACCTCTCTAACTCATTTCCCACTTTCCTTTCAGTGGTGAGATAACCCACTTAAATAGATTTGCCAACCTTTCTACAGGCATAAAACAATATGATAAAGATGGGAAAAAAGCAATTGGTTGGAGTCTTTCCTGTTCATAGAATAAAAAGAATAATTAATTCCTTATTAAAACAAAAATTAAATATTTTGTAAGCTTTCGTCCTTTTTTGTGTTCATTATACCATGACTTAAAATAAAAAAAGAAACATGAAACTTAATAAAAATAAACCAAAATTGATGCAAACAAGATAATTGGCAAGGCATGAAAATACTGTTCGTATCCTGGAAACAGACAGCGTTGTCAGTCTTTTCTTAATTTTCACTCTATTAAGGTAATTTCCTGTGACTGTGGCTTTTTTCCCATTCTCAAGCAGAGTCATCCCTGCCTTCTTTGCATGCAGGGTGGAGGGCTGTGGTTTGGATTTGCTTTTTTTTCCCGATTGGGAAAGAAAAACACATGAATCCCAGAACTCTGGAAGGCAGACATGCTGGTCTCTAAGGCCAAGTGCAAGGAAGGGTATAGTAAAAATTAATTTCCAAGTATAATTTCTATATCATTGTCATATCTGCTCAACAGCAGCTTTACTGGATGTATCCTAAAGAAGTCAAGGTTTAATGCAACATTGCATGCCAAAAACATTGACCTGCATCCCAGAAAAATGTTTGCAGCACCACCAAAACCTAACTTGGATGCAGAACAGGTTCTAAACTTACATCAGATTTATAGCAATTAATAATTAGGATAAATTTGCAAGTATTCAAGTTTCTTTGTCCAGATTGACAGTTACATGCCACTTTTCTTCATTGTTTAGGGTCTTTCCCTGCTTTCTTCCCATGTTCCTCCCTATGATCAAGAAATGTCAGTACATTCCACCAAGGCCTCTACCTGCACCTGCACCTGCGATAAGCAGCAAGCACCTTGAGGAAGTTTATAAATAAATCTAGTTTTTGCAGAAAGCTGTCCCAGCTTGAAAAAACCAGTATGTCTTCAAATATGCTAGAAGTGACACAAGGCCAAATTAAATTGATTTTAGAACCTCAGTGAAAGTCCCATATCAAATAAGACTGAAGCCTTCGTCTAAAAATCTGATTGCCCCACCTGAAATAATTTTAGAAAGCTTTAGAGTCTTGAAGTAGAAATTGTATTTGGCCTCTTCAACTTTTCCATTTTCCTCCTTGCTCCCAGCCTGAACCACATATGGAAGTGTGGAAAAGTTTCAAGTGGGAGCAAGAATTATCTGGTGTTCTCAAACTATAATTTACTGCCTGTGATCATAACGTGGCATAGCAGAGAAGGCAAAGTGCTCCTCCATCACTCTTTGTCTCTCCATCTCTGACACTTGCCATTCCTTTATGTGCACACATTTGCACATGTGCAGTAATTTACAATGACTTTAAAAAACCACATGAATTTTATTACTATTGTCTAAACGTCACGTGAATATTTCCCAAAAGTTGGAGGTTGTACATAAACTTCCCTGGAAGGATGTTATGTTCCACAGTTATTTGTCTTGTGTTTGCATTCACCTGTGCAAAGGAATACATCTCCCTGGTTCCCACTGCCTATTGTCTGCACCTGCTGTGTACTGGTGACAGCCACCAAACCTGTAAATAGTTTGGCACCCACCTGTATTAGAAGAACATTTGACAATAATTGTTATGGGGCTAATTCACCCTTCACTTCCCAAGGTGCAGTTCTGATGCGACAGCACTACTTTACTTTAGGAGCTGCTACTTCTGGTGCAGCATGGTACTTAATGCTGCAGCCTGGGTGCGTGGTTGATGCAGAAGCGAGATATGTAACTCACAAACAAAGACTGGAATCATCACTGTGTGTGCAGATCCAGGACTGGAGACTACAGGCTATTTCTTTTGGCTATTTAGGGCAACCACACCAACTCATTTCATATAGCTGTTATCACACTCCCACCATAAAATGGCCTTTATGTCAGTCTATAGCAAAGTCCTCTAGCCAGCTAGAAGAGCATCCACCTCTTCTGGAAAGCACACTCACTCTTTCGTAGAGCTGCACCTGGAGGAAAGAAGAGATCTCAGAGGACCTGATGAACACAGCATGCAAGATCTGAACTAATGCAGCTCCCTGATGTACCTGAATGTCTCCAGATTTTTGCACTGACCTTGTTCATGGCTGCTGCCATTTGGAAATGCAGAAAGTATAGCAAAAGCAGAAAGAGGAGGTGAAAGCAGATATGAAGAAGGACAGGAACTTGGCAAGAAAATACTAGAAATATACCCAAAATGGACTGGGACAGGCATTCTTACAGTAGTAACTTTTGCAAAGTTCCTAGAAGAGACAGAAGCAGATAGACACGGAAGAGAAAAAGGGGGCACCTAAACCACTGACAAGCTTCCTGCACTCACTGTGAAGCACGTGACAAGTGGCAACTACAGGTTGCTCCAAAGGATGTGTACTCCAGCCTCCTGTTTTTCTACCTGTGGTGGTTCAACTCCAGCGAGAAAAAACATGTGTCTCTCACTCTGCCCACCCCCTTTGTGGGGGGCAGACCCGTGAGCGGCAAAAATAAGACAAAATAACACTCGTGCGCTGAGACAAACGCAACAGGAGCAAAGTTTAACAAAATGACAACGGCAACGAGGAAAGAACAACAATAAGAGTGAGGGAATGTATAGACGCGACACAAATACACACCCAGCTCCCCCGCCGTGCTCCTAAACGCCGTCACTTCCTACCGTCCCCTCCGTCTTTCCCGGCCAGCTCTAGCTACTTCTGGGCATGGCTTAGGTGGGACTGGGATATCTGCAGAGTTATCCCTATCCCCAGATACCAGACACCCTATGCCAGAACCAGGACACTACTACATTTCCACTCCTTCTACCCCAACGGCCTCCAGTCTCTTCAGAAGACTACATCAAGCAGGAGATTAGCCACACCAAAGATGAAAACGCACTAACAGTTCCAGCCAACCACAGGAAAAGAGATGAAAAGAGTGAGAGCATTGCTCAAGTGGCAAGTCTCCAATGAAGCTTAGCAGAGAGGTCTGGAGACACTTGAATAGTTTTCACACACAAACCCTGTCTTGTGCTTCAAGAAATCTATCCATGGGCAAGTAATAAAACCTGCTTTCTTATGTTAGCATGCCATAGGTCGCTAACTTGCCCATATTCTACAGATGCATTGTCTATTTTTTCTTTTGTTTTACCTATCCCCATTTCTGTCCTGTATTTCACATTCACTCTGTTTTTCATTCATCCTTACTCACAACTGCCTTTTTACCTAATTTTTCTTCAATATTTGTTTTCTCTTTCTGACTACTCTGTTTATCCCAAAGGGAACATGGACTGGGAAACATCTGAATTAAAATGTGTGCACATCTGAAGCATGTAAGAGCTTGATATGAGGCATGAAAAGTTTGCCATATCCTATATGACTAGCTCTTTGACTGACATCTTTCAAGCAGCAGGATTCTCTTCAAGAGGAACTGCATAGTACAGTCAGCTCAGTTAAGGAAAATTAAATTAATTTGGGACTGATAAAAAACCTACACAATCAGGTTTTGAAAGAGCGAAAGAAGATGTGTTTTTGGTATCCCTCCTGACTCAAACTGCTTTTCAGCACTGAAAGTAAAACATATTTCATTTACAAAACAGCAAAGAAGAAAGAAAATGCCAGAGCCTGATGAATCCTGGACGACTAACATTTAAAGACACATATATGGAACTAGTGCAAGTTTCAAAGAGTTACCTTATTTTGTAAAAACACTTAATCATCAACGTCATTGTAGACTAAACAGCAGAGAAACTAACTACTTACTGAAATTAAGTGGGGAAAAAACAAAGAAAGAGTGTGAGTAAAAATACATATATTTTAATAGCCAATAATGAATGCTGTAAATTAAAGAGGCTGATTCTGCCAAGAGTTACACTAATGCATAACAGAGGACAGAGCTGGGCCCAACTGATGCCGTAGGGATTTTTGCTGACCCCTAATAAAGCAGAGTCGCTGCTGTCACCTTGTATTCATTTTGTTTTCCCCTCCCTTGCCCTCCCCCAAGGCAAAATCCCTGAATCAGCTGTATGCTATCAAGGCATTTTGCAAAATGGGAAGCTCTTGAACACTCTCATGGCAGCAGTCCCACATCCTGCTAGTATATTTCAGCTGTCAGGTGGATTAAATATCACCTTTTAAGCAAACTCATGAAAATGGAAGAGCCTTACCACCTTACCTTTCTTGAGATGAGCTTGCTATCTCAGGCTAAAGGTGGCCAAGAGGTAAGTTTATGACATTTGGACTTGTTAAACACCCAATGATCTGAATGCCAGGTATTCAGGAGATGGATATCAAGCAAACCACTCAGTAAGGGTTTTTCCAAAGGACTCAGCCACTAGTAAGCCCTCTCAGGAGCTCCCAAACTTGAAAACTGCAAGTGCCGAGGTCTTCTGAGGACCTTGCATAGCTGTACTACTTGGATAAGGAGTGGTGCCAGGAAGCTCATGCTGACCAGCAGTCATGCATCTTTCTTTATCCAAAAATATCATAAACGTCAATTGTTTAGTGCTGCTCTGCAGATCCCACACTCCAGCACTGACAGCTCAGCCATGCAGCTGCTGCTGAATCTGGGCTCAATTTAAGTCATTTAGATGCAGAAGTACTTGATTGTGTCTGAAAATTAAAAATTTAGTTCTTCCAAAAGGTCTGTAAAAGAAGAAACTCCAGCTGAAAACCTGGCCCTTTGTTTAAAAACTTTTAAAAAGTCCAGCCAAGTCCAGGGATGATGGGAAGGTTAAATGCCCACTAAGTCTAATCATTCAGAGATTAATCATCTGCACAGTTTTTAAATGCCACACAGACAAGCTGCTCTGTACCTGCAGGAGCTGGAGACTACTTTAAAAATTTGCCTCAGTACGTCTCAGCATCCAAACCACATGCCTGACATTCTCCCCCAAGCCAGCAGAAGTCCTCAAGGACATCACGTTCACCATTGCTAGAAAGTGAGCTGGTGAATGTGACAGCCTCCTGCCACCTGCCATGGGCCTGCCCGGCCAAATCAGACTTTGATGCTAGTCTGTGGTGAGATGGGGTTTTGTATGTCCCAAAGGGAAGCCAAACTCACTTGGAGTTACAGGCTTACGGTCTCAGAGCCTTTCTGCTTCAGCTGATATATTGTCTAAATCTAAAACTTATTTAAAAACCTGTCTGGATGCGACGGCTTTTAATTAATCTTCTCTTAGTTTTTATACTATATAGTACCTTGAAGACGCAAGATCAATCACTGCTGTATTGTAATGTAGAGTTGGGAGACAGAAAGATAAATGAGCTATCAAGTTTAGCATTTTGATAGCTAAGTTTAATTTTAACTAGCTCGGGAACATACTGTAGATAGAGGGATAAAGTAATGAAATGGAGAATTCATCTTTAGGACCCAAGCTAGGGTCCATCAGAAAGTAAGAGAGAGATCTTTAGTGCCTGGTCAGCCTTACATGGACTTTTGAAAAGAATAAACAATTGCTGAAAATAAGAAACAACACCAAACAGCAAACAGAAAATCTTCTGAAGTCTGATGAGATGTGACTATATTTAGCACATTTAATCTGCATATTCTACAGCTTCCACCCTCCAAAGACTCATTCATAAAGGCATTGGGACTATTTCCTATGCATATTACGCATAAGTGAGAGCTGTGACAGAAACAGGTCTTTTATTGGGAAGGGTAAATACAGTGTCATGCACATGATGAGGAAGAAAGAGGGAAGTATATCACCCAAGGGTACAAAATCATTCAGCAGGAGAACTGGCAGAAGGACTGAGGAATCCTGACTCATCATTTACTCCATCCATGAGGTTACCAACAGAACTGCAAATAACTGATATAGCAGCCTCCCAAGTCATGCATCCTTATCTAGGCAAGGATGAGACACGTTCAAGTCCCTGTGCCTTTCATGACTCACAGTGACTCAAATTCTGGTGAGTTTCTTGGGGTCCATCACAGAAACTTTAATTCCTGTGTTTTGTGCTTGATCCATTGTAATGATTCTCATTTTAATGCATGCCATGCATCCATCACAGTGACGACTCCTATAGTGCTCCACCCAACCCTACTGCAATGACTAATGCTAATACACTGCACCAGTCTGTGAGGAATTTCCATCATTCATCATTTTAAGATCACATTGTATTCAACAGGACATTCAAATTAAGGCAGTTCTTGTTCATACAGTTGCTCTGAATCTTAACTCTGCCCTTTCTCCATTAGATCAGTAAAAAGGTTGGACACAAGAACTAAATAAAAAGCGTCTCTCTCTCTCTTTCTGTGTCTTCAAAGAATTTATAAAACACCCATTGCCCCATGTTTTCCACGTGCTATGTGAGAATACCTTTTTGTCAGGCTTTTTCAGGCAAATAAGCATGCACAAATGAATGACATTCACAAAAAAAAAAAAAGTGGGAAATGGTCAACTCATTGCTTCTTTTTCCACCAACACAAGTGTAATAGTTGGATTTGGCCTTTTATTTTTTGGTTGAGATGAACTGCATACCTGAACATGAGGAAATGGATGCAAGTGACTCCTCTGGTATGATACTGAGACTCCGAGCACAAATGTAATGATACATAACATACATTATTTTACCAATGAGTAAAAAATGCTATGTCTAAGTGACACAAAGAACAAGCCCAGTATTAGTTGGTTCATCTGGTTGAAAGTTTGTTCAGAACATTTCTGAAGTTTAACTTTATTCCAAAGGACTGCATGTGGTATCAGATAGCATTTGTTCTCCACTATGTGGAAGCACTAAGTCAGCATAAAAAAAAGCCCCTTAAAAGCCACCTTAACCTCTGTAGCTTCTGTTCTCAACAGTTCAACAGACAAGTATTCTTTTGCCCACATATGATCCAGGTAAAAATGCAGCAGAGCCTGTGGTCTCAGAGCTGATAGATGCCATTTTCTTCCCAGCTCACTCTGTCTGCTTGTCTGTGCAAGATTATGTGCTGCTGTTGTGTCACTAGAGGGATTTTAGCCATGTTGTGGTATATGACGTAGCTTTGGTATTGCAGACATCCTGGAAGGACCTGTCTCAAAAAGAGGACTCATATCCTGCAAAGGCAGGCTTCATTACCAGAGCCAAATGCCCACCAATGATATGTAGGACAGTCATTTTTAATAACCTGGAAATACAATATGACTGGCCATTTTAATGTTCTGTTTATGCTTGCTTTCAAGAGCCCTCACACGTGCAAAGCCCCATTGGAATAAGAGTTCACAGAGAGTAAATCTCAGGCCTATAGCTTAGAACCACTTAATCACACAACAGACTTCATTCCTGGCAGAAGTAATTAACAAAGGTTCAGCCATCTAATCGGGGAACAAAAGCATGGCTTTGTCACCTCATTGACGAATAGTGCCACCCGAATATTGAATCATGAATATTGACTACTCACAGCAAAGGGTTTGCATGTAGCTCCCAAATCAAAATATACATAAACTGAGGCTGCAGTTCAGCCAATGCAAAGCCACAGTGTAAAACTATCTGAGCAGAGGCAACTGGCAAACATGAAGGGATGGGGGAAAAAAGCAAAGCAATGTAGCAGCTTAATGTGCCAACTGCTGCAGATTCTGCTCGGCTGAGAATTATCAGAGAGCAAGAGAAAAGGAGAGAATTCCCTGCACTGTCCTCCTAATAAAACCTGCCCAGAGGAATGTTCAGAAGTGTAGGAGCACTCAGATTTGTTCAGAGCATGCCAAACAGTGGTGAAATCTTGTCTATAAGCATGTCTTTCAGGACTCCACACCTAGTACCAGGCCACCCAGTCAGAGCATTCCTCATTCAGTTCCCTTTGTCATGTGCTTTGTTAGGTTGTCTAGCAAGTGCAACCTAACAAAGCTAACTTTTTCTGCCCGTTTGGGAGCTTTCTTCTTTGCACTGTGTTCAGGCTTCCTTCTTTATAATGAGGTGAAATCTACTCTTCTGCAGCCTAAGAGTGGGACAGGGAGATGGTTTGGATCTGTATTAGTTTATTCTGTTATTTGATGGGGTAGAACTGAGAATATAAGCAACCTGGGACAATGAGGAAGTTCTCATTCAGGTCATGGCATCCCACTGTGCTACTGGTCTTGGTGTGCAATGAATAATACCCCCATCATTCAGATACCTTTTCTATAGGGGAGCCATACAAAAATGGAGTAAAACTGAAGAGGTCAGGATTATTCTAACATGACATGTAAGCCTGACTCCCAGAAAAACACTCTCTTCAGAAAGGGTTTACACCTTACAAAAACAGACCTAATCCTAATGGTCTTTAAAATCAAAACAAGATCTTAGGAATCCCTGAAAGAGCTGTAGTGGAAAAGTGCAATAGTTAATTCAATTCAAAGGAATGTCACTTAAACAACACCTTCCAGTATCTCCCACCACAGTGATGCCAGCAGAAAACTGTGGTATGAAAGAGGGTGGAAAGAAATAAATTTAAGTTCATACAACCAAGTATAGCAATGTAGACAATGAGAAAGTCAATGGAAACCCCACTCTTGCAGTCAAAATGCATCTCAGTGAAGCTGGAAAGCTAGGACTTATTTTCAGCCCAGGCATAGTTTTCATGAATGACTTGAGCACCACCAGTCCACTTAATTCTAAATCTTTATTTCCTTAATCATAATAAAGACCAATAATACCAATAAGATAATTCATAAGAAGCAGTACAGATATGATAAAATTTGCAAGGTAATATTTGCAATAATGTCTCCTCAGACACTCTCCACCCCCAATGTAGGGAAGAATGATCAAAGTATAATTCTTACACTGGCGAATGGAGGACCTACATACCCCAGTAGTCCTTCCCAGCAGTAAGCAGTGATACTAAAGAACTAAGTCAAGAACAAAGACAGCTTCATGGCAAAGAGTTGTGAAGAGCAAATGATCTCAGCAGCCTCCTTAAGGATCAGCCCTTTTTAGTGAGGGCATTTCATGAATATGCGTATGTAAGCAAAGAGTCCTCCCCAATAAGGCTGTGAAA
>VZTY01015298.1:389835-404110 GCA_013400935.1 Turnix velox
TAAGGGGATATAACAGAATTCACCTATATGGAAAACCTCATCTCCCATTTTCTGCCTCCAAAGAATCTCTCCCCTTTTACCTCTTCCAGTGCTTCTGGAATGGAACAGCATAGTTTATAGCTTCTCCTACTAGCCTCATTGCTTCAGCTGCTGAGAGTATATGGATGGCAGTTCTGTATCCTGTGCAGCCACACAGGTGGCATGTGCCAGTCCAAGAGGTGAGAAAATTTCCCAGAGCAGTAGTAGCTGACCTACTCCTGAGCCATTCATGTGAAGACTTCATTGTTACACACTGATGTTTCTTAGTATACCAGTCGCAAGTCTTCCTGAGGTCAAAAACAACATAGCACCTTCCTCCCAGGGCAAGAAGAAGCTGCAAGTACTTTCCTTAAGTGATTACTCTAACCAGGAAACTGCTGAGTATCTGTAATTGCTAGCAGTAGTCCAGCTTCTCCAGCAGAGGCCAGTGAATGTTGATAGCGTGGTTTCAACCAATTCTAATTCCTCTGCCTTGGAGGAACAGGGCTTTCTCTGTTTGAGGTATCACACAAAGGAAAAAGAGGTAAACAGGAAGAGACGTTTTTTGGGAAGCAGAAAAAAAAGAAAGATTGGGATAGATGAATAACAGCAGAAAACCTACTATCTCACTGTCAGAGGAGATTAAATGAAGAGCAATTTTAAGCAGGCTAAAGAAAGCCAGGTACTCTGTGTTGCCCTCCTTCACAAGAATCTTCTGCGTGTTTGCTGTAGGATGAATGCTGAATTTCCTGTGAGCCAGAGAAACCCCAGTTCTGCATGGACAAGACAAACAATGCCACAGCTGCAGCATGGGAGCTGCATATAGGTACCAATGGGGAGCTGTAGGCTATCCTTGGGGATGAAGTGTGGGACAACTTTTGCAACAGCAGAGTTGTGGTAGTGGGGATCCTGGTCTCCAGCTGTCTCTCTCATATTTACATCTGGATTGTATTATCTCCTGAGTTACCCCCCAACATTGTGTAGCCAGAGAGTAAAGGAGAAGCCATGTCTTCTTGTCAGCCATTTGCTTCATGCAAGATAGGGGCAGTTCAATGTCACAGCTGGAAATGGTGAGGGAGAAAGAAAGAGATGCAACACTTTTCAAGGGTATGGCAACCTTCATAGCAAATCAAACCAATTGTCCACCTGCTCTAACACCTTGTCTCAGTCGGTGGCTAGCATCAAGGATAGATGTAAAACACTTAAAATGGGAAATAACTAACTAATATGTCCATTGGGGAAGTTTCTTTATAACCCCAGGCAGTTAGTGGTTGGATTTATGCCCTGAATCTCATGGGCTGATATTCCTTATAAATTTTTTATTTTCTCTAATGTAACTGTGAATGTTCTCACTATCCACAGAAATAGCTTCCTTTTTTTTTTTTTTTTACTCTTTTCTCACCAAGTCTGTGAGCTCAATGGGTAACACCTTGCAGCAGGCAGTTCCACAGTTTAATAGGGTATCATAAAAAAAATAATATTCCCACTTCCAGATGAATCTTTTAATTTCAAAGGATACCCTTTCGTCCAAGTACTGAGAACCTTTTAAAATATTATTATTTATATACTTCTAACGTACCCCTTCTTATTAATCTCTTCTCTGAGCAATATCTTCCTTCATCTTTTTCAGTCTCTCCTTATCTGAAAATCCTTCCAAGCCTCCAAACTATTTTCATTGCCTATCTCCAAGTCCTGCTACACTTTCTTTTTTTCAAGAAGAGTTGATGAGAAATTAGCTAAGTATGAAGGGTGAGGGTTTATCAGTAACTCTATGATGGTATTATATCTTTAATGTTAATTTCTGTCTTACACTGTAGATATTTTTGCTGTGCATCTAGTTATGCTAAGTTCAGGGAAAGAACTGAGGGAGGGGGTCTAACTTCTCTGAATAAGCATCTCCTCAACAGCTATCTCCTGCTGTTCCTCATTCCTGTGAATACATCTCCCATCTTCTGTCTTAGTGCACCTTATCAGACTGTGTTTCTTGTTGGAGACTGTCATTAGAATGGCAACCTGCTAGAGTCATATTGCTGCCCAACTCCTATCAAACGTGAACTTGAAACATTTTTCTGTTATTTTTAAATACAGCCTTGTACCGCCTCGTTTAACTTTAATGTTCTGTTTGAATGCATTTCACTGTAGTCATCTAAGGGAATGCTCCACAAGGAAAAAACAGCGAAAAAACTTGGTACTTTTTTTTCTTCTGTTAAATTCTGCTCTGAAATGATGTTCAGAGAGGGGAAGATTGCATGGGTGATCGGACTAGTGCAAATCACTATGGTAGAAAGACTCAAATCCCTGCTCTGTTCTCCCTTCTGCTCCCTCATGTGATCTTGTCACTAGCAGAGGCTATGGGTAGGCAACTGCAAATGGATGAGTTTCTGATGCTTAACAAGTTACTCCTCATCAGCTGAACCACAGAAGCAAATATGTCCACATTTCATGTCCACAGGGATAGCAAAATAAAATCTCTTTGCTTAAACTACCTTCTCGGAACACACCTAAGGGCAATTAAAGCTGGCCAGCTGTCACTCAGTCAGCTATGAAAGCACATCCATTCTCTCAAGGTTTCTGCACCTGTAATGATTCCTTAGCTCACAAGAGAGTGGAGAGAAAGTAGCAGGAAAACTGCAAGGTACACATATAGAAAAATCTGTCACATGGCTACATGTGCACTGCATGCTTGAGAATACAAATCAGCAGTGAGCTATGGCTCACGTGTCCTTTCTGATCCCAGGTCCTCTTTCTCTCCTCCCCTCAGTAAACCTCATATAAGGCCGCTAGAAGAAGGAACCCAAATACATGGGCTCAAAGAAGAGGTATGCTGGGGGAGATCTTGGAGCCAGGGCGATGATCCTGACACCACCAGGAGGAGGGCAGCAAGCACATGTGCAAGGGTAGAGTGACATCAAAATGTCCACTTCTGTCCTCCATTGTTAGGCAGTGTGGAAGCTGAAGCAGATGCTGCTGCTGAGACATGCAAGACCCATATGCTCCAGGAAAAGGCACAGGCAAGATAAGCAGCACGACTAAGTTCAGCACTAGGTTAGGGTAGTGCAGTAGCTCCAGGAACAGCTATATTTGAAGCCAGCTATGAGCTGTCAGGGCAAAAGTGTTGTTGGGTGTGAAAAAGAAATGTGTAGTTGACAAACACTGCTAATAGGAATAAGGAAAAAATATTAAAAGAACCTTCTCCTTATTACTTCACTTTACTGTATTATTTTCAGGGTTGTTTTCTGCAGGTTTGGAAATAAACTCCGAGCTGTTTTTCAAACCCTTCAAATTCAGTGCAAACATCTTATTTTATTATCTGTGTTTTTGTTGTTGGTTTCCTTTCTTCCCTCTACTCCTCCCTTTTTTTTTAATCCATTGAACTATTTATTGGAACTTCTATTCTCCAGTGTGCATTTCTTCTTTGCTACACTATCTTCTGCTTTTCACAGATAAACACCTTACACCTGGGAGACAGGCTCCTCTAATTAGTATTAAAACCTGAAGTTTTTTTCCACCCCTCTTTGAAGCTTTCTAGGATGTCTTTTCATGAATAATAATGTCCTCAATTCAACATAATGCAACACTCAATCAAAAGGCACTGTAGCAATCACTTCCTAACAAGACGCATCAACAATTCTTTCTCTTCCTCTGTACAGCTGATGATGAGGCAATGGAAAGTCCAGGCTGGAAGAGGTTCTTTGAAGTTGAGGTTTCTGCTTTTGGCAGTCTGCTGCCCTCAACATGCTCTATGCAGAGGGCTTGCTGCCTTCTGTCACCTCTCCAGATCCCCATTGTCCTTTTCTAGCATTACAGGTGTTCTGGCTGCTTGACCCTCTGCCAAATAAAAAGTCCTTTTGAAGTGCAGTTCCCTCTCAACCAGCCAAACCCCCTGTGTGGCATTAGCATGGGACACTGACATATCTCTTCACTCTTCCATGAAGATCATTTGTGATCTGATTCTCAGACTGTTGCCTTTGGGGTGCCAGCTGTGCAGCTGCCTTCTGAAGGTACCAATGTGCTAAGGGTGCCCACACTGCAGATTGTTTCTAGTGGTGCAATCCTTCAGGATTTCAGAGCATCTGCTGTCTTTCTACAGAATATCCTAGTTTCAAGGGATAAAAAAGTCAGATTTCCCCAGAGAAAAATTCCAATGTATTCCAATATCAGAACCAAGCAGGGCAATGGCAATAACAGTTTTCAGCTCCATGAAAGATTCTGAAGGTTGTCTTATGTTACTGCTTCAGCTGATCTCAACTAACCACATCAAGGTTATGCTATAAAATATAAAGGATTGAAGAAAAAAATACCTTCTTGATGTCAGATCCCAGCTTTTCTTATGAGCCAGGTAGACCTTCTGAGGAGCAGGAACAGACCTTCCTTTCTTTAGGCAGATTTCTTACAATTCCAACAGATTTTGTCTAAGAAATAGGACCCTGGAGCTCTCCATGGATGTGTCCTTCAGGACTACAAAGCCAGATGGGAATCAGTGTCTGAGCTGAGTCACCCTTGCAGGGTGACAGCAGGGTTACAGCAAGTCACAGTTCACATATGGACTATTAGCGAGGGAGAAGGCTTGGGAAGACATGTATCTTGGGACATTTGTTCCCTATCACTCAATCCTTAAGAACACTAACTGGTTCCAGGGGAGCAAGGAACTAAAACAGAGAAGCACAGTGAGGTAAAAAATAGGTATTTTTCTAGTCCTAGAAAAACTTGGTATTTTTCTGGACCTAAAAGAACAGAAATGAATCCTACAGACTTCTGGTGAGAGATTGAAATGCATAAACATCAAACTATATTACTATCTGAAGTGCCAGGACTGCTGAGATGACTGTAAAGGATGGATGGATGTGATAAACCCATGGGAGAGCCCTGCCCTTCTGGAAAGGCAGCTGGAGAGGCTACAGAATAGCTCACCTGCCTGTGGGTATCTTTAGGCAGTCAGTGGAGAAAGGCAGTCTGAATTTAGACAGCCAGACCTGTGCTCTGCGGGGTTTCTTGTACCTCCTCAGGCATCTGATACTAGAACTCTGTCACAAGGCAAGATGCCAAGCTGGACACAGTGCTGGTCTGATGCATAAAGACAGTGCTGGATGCTAAAAATCCCCATCACTGATTTAAAACATCGGGGAAAACATGAGAATGCGGCATGTAATTACAAGATTTTGCTTTACATTAAATGTTTCTTGTCACTCTCCCCTTCCCCCATTCCATCCCCTTCCTCCTCCTCTGATAAAGAAATATCTAGGCTCACTGCAGTGGTGAACATTATCTAAATGCCCACTGGGCTGAGGGGTCAGCTAGTTCAGCAACCATATCAATTAAATGCTGGTTATTACCCTTTCATTATTATACAAACTAATCCCATACATCTAGTGAGCTGGTGTGAGGTGACTTCATGCCCCTTAAAACTCGTACCATTAATTAGAGTGCTGACAGCTCTACTTTGATTTGCAGCCCTCCTTCTCCCCACCACTTCTGCATCAATGCATTCCAGTATCGACCCTGATCCTGGTACCCCTCCCTCCTGCCTTACAGCATGCCTAGAGGTGGGGTCCCCACTCACAGCTGTGCCTGTTTTCCTTGCTTTCCCCCCACAATATTCCAGACCTAAAGATCCCCTTATACAGTTCTGCCTCTTATCCAGAACTTGAAGCCTCTCTCTCCACTTTTCTGAGACCCCTGCCTGTTAGACCAGCTTTTGCTTGAACAGAAACAGCTAATCATATTGAATTATGCCAGATTTTAATGTGGCTTCCTAGCACAGACACATGCCCATGGGGATCCAGGCTGAGAACACCAAGCCTACATCATCTTTGATCTAAGACGCTACAAGATACCAACCCTTGATCTTATTCCTAATGCTAATTAGTCAGCACCTTCCCCTTCCTAAGATAGATGTATCTAAGAACATTGTTACTGATTTGGTCATGGATGAATTAATTGTTGTATATGTAGTAGGTAGTGGAATGTCTATAAGAATATTTAGTATGAGTGAAGTGGTTGTGTTGAATCAAAAATGATAAACTTTTCCAGCTCTCCTGTAATTGCTGTTCAGGGAGTCATTGCAATAGCAAGGCTCCAAAAGGAAATGAGCAACAGCATTTTTTTAACAAAAGCAAAATGCCTTTCAGGAAAACACTAGCCCCCTCTGGCTTTGGAAGAGCTCTGCATAATATCCTGAGAGGTGCAAACTCTGATTTAAAACTCAGGCTCCAGCCCACGAATACCTTATTACTGTGTACCTTGTTACACTGGAACTACTATCATGTAAACTAACAATTACAAATCCTATAATGGTGCAGGTTTCCCCACTCCCATCATTTTCTCTGAAGAGCAGCAGCATCGTATCCCCCAACCGCTATTAGGAATCAGACTACAGTTCATGTTCTTACGCAACTGCAAAATGATCTCAGATAATGAACCACGTACAGTGTAATTGATGGAAGCTATGTAACTCATGCAAACAAATGGATGCCTAACAAATAAACATATCCAAAATGAACTTGCACTGCTTGTGTGCTCAGCTGAGATATGAACTGCATCTGCTGCAAGTGACAGACAGAAAGTGACAAGAGACTGGCAAAAGAAAATGAAAACCTAAATATTAACTAATTTAATCAGTTCGTTCTGTATCCTTTATGTCTGGTGGAATGTACTGACTAGCAGTCTGAACTCCAGTCCTAAGGTTTCATGGGATCTGGTAGGCAGGCATCAGAAGTGCTCTATTGGTAAGGTTATAAATGGAGATTTCCTCTAGCTAATGTATAATTACTGAATTCAATTTTCAAATTTGGCATCGGGGAAAAGTGGATTTATTAAATAATTGCCTCAGTTGAAGATTTAGAAACTCTTGCAAAGCAGACATTTAAAGATGCCCATTGAAATTCAGGCCTGTTTTTCTCATATTTCTTTGGGTTTCACTATCTTAAATCATACATGCTATGCACACATCGCATTTCACCCAGTATCTCATCTTTACAATTTTTCAGACATGGGGCAGGTATTGGGACTTGAAACTAAGACCTTTAAAAGTTATTTCTATCATTTTTTGTGACTGGATTTAGCCTGGCAGAGAAAACCAATAGATGCGAGAGCTGTCATTAACACCATGCTCTGCTATGCATCAAGGTGCAAAAGAGACCTTTGTGCACACTGTAGTTTATGGACATTGCATTTCACTTAATGAAAGGGAGTAAAATACAGATGCTGTTTCCAAATAGCAGGGTGTCTTCTCTTGCTTCCCGTTCTAGCATATTGTCAGTGTAAATGGAAACAAGCAAAACTCAACCCCAAGTGGACCATGTCTTTGCTAGGAAGAGGAAAGTTAGGCTCTTAACTCATCCTAACAGCATAGGTGCAAAAGGCTTGTAAAGATGGAGACCCTTTCAAAAAGTGCAAGCTAGTACTGGACCCTAGCTCCTTACTGACGTGACAACAGCAACTTTGTTTCTCCTTAGATTTTCTCTCAGATTAGATGTGAGAAAGGAAGAAGAAAATGCTGGCAGGTGAAAATACTGCCAGGGCATCTGTAAGGTAACAGCAGAAAGTGCTGTGGGAACCTGACTCTGGTGTACCTAAGTAATTGACTGTCGTGTTCTCAGAGGTCACTCCTCCTAGATGCCTGTTCCTAAAACACTCTGCTTGAAGCAGAACTTGCCTGGGCTTTAGCTGCTGCTGTACTCTGTGGTACCAAACCCACCTTCACCAGCAGCTTCTTTTGGCATCTCAGGCTGCCAGCTGCAGTGGCTTGTGAACAGATGTGCTGTATCTCTACTTAATTTGGTCTAGAGGAAGATATATCCAGCAGAAGGGCGGGGTAGGTACCATGGGGTGGCAGTAATATCTGCCAGAAATATTAGCTGTTAGCCACACTGGAACAAGAACCTCAAGTGCCATCTGAGATCATGCCTGCAATGGAAAGCCTGACCAGTCATGATGGCTGGTACAATTTAGCAGAATGGATCCCAGCTTGAACACCATTATCCCCATGTGAGAAAAGGAGGATTAGGAGCAGAGGGCTGGGGTATTGCAAACACCTTCCCAAGTGACATAAGGTAATCTGAAACAGGCTCCTCTAATAGCCACAAAATTGCACCCTGCACAACGATTATTTCTGTAAACCTTATTAGTTTAAATCCAACTCTATAGAAGGATGTTCCCATACATACAGAGGCTAAAGACGGGATGAACCACATGCCAGGAGGAGCTGAGGACACGGTGGCCAGTTATGCAGGGTCAAGGCAGGAGGACTGAAGCACAGCCTGAGAGGAAAGCTTGGGGGGAGGCAGGTTGACATCTCACTGGTTAGGAGTGTGAGGGAAGATAAAATGCCCTTCAGGAGGAGGTTCTTGGGGATTATAGCTCTACACCCTTGAGCACACTGTCGTACAGCAGTCATGGTAATAATTAATAACAAGGAAATGATTCTCACCCTGTTCTGGTCACCTTATTAAAGTGAGGATATTGTGGAAATGGAAAAATCCCAGCAGGACAGCACCTAGGATGATAGATGGATGGGATGCATTTTTAACAGAGCTCACTACATTTGAGGAAATATATTTCTGAGGGGATAATGGCTGCAAAGCTTTAATACTCCTTTCCTACTTTGCTGCTATCAGCTGTTGTCAGAGACAGGACAGCATGAAGCCAGATGGACCCTCTGTGGCCTTAAAATGCTTGGCTAAACCAGTAACCTTGTCTTTATATTTTTGTTGCCATTCTTCTTTGTCCTTTGGGTTCTTAGCAAGATAAGGAACAGAAGCTGTTAAAATAATGCATGGCAAAATGTTCTTTCTGCATGTCCAGAGTGGCCCTCAAAATCTGGGAAGAAACACTCTTTGTTCTGAAGGAATCTTAAACTTCAGTTTTCAACATGTGCGGCCAAGCTGTAGTTTCTAATTTCATAAGGGGTACTCTCAACTGGACTGGAAACACGAGAAGTCAAAACAGGCTTTGGGTAGGTATCAAGGTGTGGCAAAGCTGAGTTGAACATAAACACAGAACACACACAAATGCTCAGCAGGAGTCAGATTTGTCAAGGCTGCTCAAGCCTTTTAGCCACAAACAGTCCCCTCACAGCTGGTCAGTTCCCTTGTGTGAAAATCCCAGCGAAGGAAACTTACCATGTTAGCTTTGAGCACTTTCTGCTCTGCCCCTTCAAACACAGCTCCTCTTGCCAAGGTTTTTAGATGACATGGTGGGCTTGCAGAGAGTGGGTCATTCAGTCTGCTCCAGCTGAGCCACAAAAGAAAAGACCTTTGCAAGTGTCTCTGCTACAGTTTAAAGGGGAGGGAAGAAAAAGAAAGCAAAAGAAACAAAAGAAAACCTTAGCCCTCCAAAACAATTGAACAAATATCTCCCCGGTTAATAAATAACAGGCTTGGCTGGGGAATTGTAATTGTGTGTATAATGCATCTCAGATCTACAGTATAATTACACTCTGGAAACCATTGACTAATAAAAGGCACCAGCCAGGGGAAAGGATGACTTCTTGCCATGGGTTGACAGGCAAGCAACAAACAAGGCACACTTTTTCACCTTCTATTCAATAAAATCAGTGTATTAAATATGCGGGCAGAGCACCTCCATTGAGCAATTCACTTCCTTTCTTTTCTTTCTCTTTTTCTTTTTTTTCTTTTCTCTTTCCCTCCTTTTGTTTCCATCAAGACAGGGAAGGTTAAAAAAAAAAGTAAAAAGCTATATATGAAACCCCCAGCTATACGTGAGCTGTGATCTAATGAGGCTGCATCTTGGTCCCTCTGCTATACTAAGTAAACATGTTTCTCCCCCTGCAAAGAAAGGCTTTGCTTGCCTGAGCCGAAGGGAAAAGAGCTTGGGGAATACTAGGAAGCTTTTTCTCAGCCCACACCCCTTCCCACCATTCCTACTAAAATAAACCCCTTCCTTACATTACAGAACGAAAGCTTATTCACAGAGTAAAGGCAATACATGCTACTTCCACATAACTCGCAATGCATCTGGAAGACCCTTACAGGAAATCAGAGACCATGGGACTCACCTGAAAATCAGGTTTCAGTTTCTAAAACTTAAGGAATCACATCTGCATTTAAACAAAACAGCCAGGTCCTTTCTTCCAGCAAGGTCTGAAATGAGTCACTGGAGTCAGGGCATGTCCCCAGCCACTCAGGCCACTGACGATTTCAGCCCTGCCTAGAGAACTAAAAATCAGCATTACAAAACTATTTGGAGACTCTGGGAAACAGTATGGTGCTTTTTTATGATTTTTCCAGCATCATACAGAAGGTATGATATAACACTATACAAGTCCCTTTTCAGCTCTCCACTGCAGTTCTGAGCAGCACCAAAGGGCTGGAGTATGGTCATGCCTTTGCCTCTTCTGCCTGCTAGCCTAGGACTCAGAAGAAGCTGCCACATCTTTGCAAGGAAAGAGGAGGTGGCATGACACTGCACACTTCCAGCTGCCCTGGATCACAGGATGGAGACCACTAATATGAATCCTGGATTTCTTTGTCCCTGAAGCAAAACAGTAGCCCAGAGCATAGATAACTGCTTGGGTCTGAGATGGGTGCACACAGCAAAGCAGGCTGTGCTGCTCCAGCTACCTCACATGCTCTCTCAGCCTGTGTCTGTGGTGAGTGGTGTGTGTGTGTGAGGTGTTTCTCTTAAGGAAGGAACAGAGCAGAAGAGACATACTTCCCACAGACTGAGGAGTCAGGTATTAAGCTGGAAGCCTGCATCCTCATTCACCAAGTGGGTGAGCTGCTAACAGAAACCCCACAGCTGATTAGCAAGCACTTGCGGTTTCAGATGCTTCCAGCCGATGCACCTCATTTCCCACCCGTGCCTGCAAGAGCACAAGTCCAGTAACAACCCTGCGGAGCTCCCTGGGATGTGGAGCCTGGCCTTGCAACACGCAAGGGAGAGCAATTGAGCTGTGCTCGCTGTCACTGCCTCCCTGTAGGGGCCCTGGGGAGGGAGCAAAGAGAGGAGTGGAGTTGGGAAGTATTCCTGACTCAGCAGCCATGCGTTGATTCGAGGAGGCGCTGCTGCTGCCACTGCTAATAGGCTGTGGTAATGGAGTGGCGTCTGGCGGGCAGGATGGTGGGAGGCTGATCAGCTCCAGGAGAAGAAGTGAGGTCAGTGGTAATGAGCGACAGCGAAGAGGAATGCAAATTGCGGGAGGATTTATGGAGCAGTTTCTGCTCAGTGAGCAGATTCCAGATAAGTGGACTGTTAATAAGACAGGCAAGCTCTTCAGCTATGCCAGCTGTTAGGCAGAGACTGGCATGCTCTTCTTGGTGGCATTCGCCCGACAGCAGGTACAAAGTTTCCCATGTCCCAGGGACCTTTCCACGCATGTTCCATCACATCACAAGCAAGGTGGAGGCTTGTATATGTGCTGACAGCCTTTGCTGTGCTCTGCTACTATAGGGGTGGGATGCAAACTTGTGCCAGGACCACAGAAACCTGGAAGCAAACAGGGATGTGTATCAGGAGACTGCTTACCAACACACAAGGGAAAGTTGGAAAGGAGCACAACTTAGCAGGCCCAAGCCCTAACCAAAGCTATTCTTTTCCTCTCTTCATCTTTCAGCCCCTCCATTCTTCCTTGATCTCAGAATATGTGAGCTTTTTTAATATATTTATGCACATATATATTTATTTTTAGATATTTGTATATATGTGGTGTTAGATGAGTATCTCTTACCAATCTGCCAGAGTTGAAGTGTCCCGAAGGCATGTGCTGCAAATCCCAGCACAGCTGGGAAGGTCAAGCTTACCTTTCCCACCTCTCTCTTGCCCAAGCTTCCATCTCTCAGGAGCATTGCTGCTGTGAATTACTAATGTTACGTGTCACAGACTCTGCTGAAGAATGCCACTCTTGGGCCAGCCTGCAATGTATTGGTGACATACTGGAAGACCTTTTTCTTTTATAATTATTCATTCTGAAATCTGGGGGATTTGAGCACATTAAGCCTCTTGGCATCAGTTTCTCAGCCGTAGCACTGCTGCTCTCAGCTGCTTGGTGTAGTGACACTCCAGAGCCTGTGACACTCCCACCACTGGTCTTGCACCTTTCATCCATGCAGTCTGCCTGCCTACAACTTATTAGATCCCAGTCTCTAGGTTAATGAGGCCTCACAGACTAGCTGCCATTGAGCCCTCACTATTGTTAGCAACAAGTCCACTCTGGCAAAGAAGAGGAGCTGTGTAGTCACAATCACAGTGCTTGTAATCCTGAGCTGTGAAACCCCACTGTGTTGTGCTGGGAAGGTCCTGCTCCAAGGAGAAGAAGAGGAGAAGAGATGGTGGAAGCAGTTACTTCTGGAGGGACTATTCACAGGAGAGAGAGATCCCTTCTAACACTGTACAAAGCAAAACAAGGCTGCCCAGGCTGAAGAGCATTCCCTGCCATTCCTATTTAGGCCAGCTTATAGGATGACCACAGATGTCTCACCGAGTGGTTGATATGACAAGGGAGCACAGGTGACATGGGCAGGGAATCCTTGGTTATTCTGCAGCAATCACTGCACAGACTGCTTTTTCCAAGACCCCACCAGTAATGTATGCTCTTTGGCTTCCTGGCAGCATGGGGCCACTTGGCTACATTTGAGTATGTCCTCCTGAAGCAGGAGAGGGTCATGGCACCACACATCTGCATCTCAGCAGCACCACAAAGGGGAGTAAAAGACGGGAACCAAATGATCTAATTTCATCCAGAATACATGAGACTTGATAAGTCTATTAAAGGGCTGGAGCCTACTGTGTCTCATTGTGAAAAATTAGTACAGTCCTATAAAAATGCTGGAGACAATGTTTCACTTAAGGAAAGCATGACTTGAGAATATGGTCTTTTCTTAATAGGCCTTACATCATCTGGCACATACATACCTTCAGGATCTGGACCTCAGGGCTGGTACCTCTGAAGTCTGACACCTTTAGGATACCCTAGTTTGTCCATCCTTCTGCTCAATTGAGAAGCTGACAAGAGTGAAATGGACCAAAGGAGGATTTTTCTTATTTCTTGTAGTGACTCAATGAAAAACTCAGTAAAAAAACCCAATAGGTTTGATTCAAATAGAAATAAAACAGTGTCAGGGTTTTCTGTAAATCACTAGCATTTCATCTTGGGCCAGTCCCAAATTTAAGTCAATCCAAATACGATGGTTTATTTCTTCTCTGAGTTATTGAAGCTGCTGCCTAATATTTTCTTTTTAATATAGATCAATGTTAATGCCATTTCAAAAAACAAAGATACTTCTATGAAAAGAACATAAACATTAAATATTTTAGTGTTTCAAAGATTAAACACTTCCATCAAACACTAAAAGTTTTTATATATTCAGTAATTCTTATTTCTTTTCTCCCCCAGTTTTTTTTTGGGGGGGTTGATGATTTAGGTTTCTTTGCCAAATCTCTTTACCAAATTTGGACCAAACACATCCACAGTTTTTGCTCTTCATTTCTCTCCTCATTCCAGATCCGGTCTCACCTCTTTAGTGCTTATTTTGCTTGTCTGTGTTTGCTCTGGGGACCAACCTAGTGTAAAGAGAAGAAAAAAAAAGTGTTTCACTCTATATTTTCCTCAGCATCTGGGAAGGACTCCAGGAACTCAAATATCTCTCTGCCATCCAATACCTGTGCTTCTAGCTTTGCTATGACCATGGGCAGACAAGCATGTCAACTAAATAAAGGCGGATGGTCAATGGAAAGGCAGAGATGAGTCTTAATAAGTTGGTGATCTTCACTGGAGGAAGGCATAAACCTCATGAGCAAAATAAAACTATCTGCCCCTGTTGCATAATAATGAGTTTCTAGGTAAGGTCTAGCGGCCGGAAGATATCGCGATGTACGGGAAGCCAGGTCCCCCTCCTCCCCCCATTGTTAGCCAATAGTGTTAAGTCTATGATGTAAGTGGACAGAAGTGACGTTGCGGACCTGGGCTATATAACACCATGTCATGAGGGAATAAACGCCATTTTGCCATCCACCACATTGGTGTCTGTGTGCTGATGGTCCGAGCGGCCTGAAGGGGTGGCCGCCGTGCTGTTCTAGAATCAGGCCGCCATGCTCTTTTCTGCAACAGAAAAGCTGTTTGTTATTGTTATTTGAGGTTGCAACCAGAAGCTTGAGCTCAAGATTTTAGATTTGGTGTTATTACAGCTATTGTAAGTTTACTATAAGCAATAGAATATTAAGTTTAGTAAGATAGGTTTAAATTTACTACTTGAAGATGGCCAGTATTAAGATGGAATGATCTCTGCTTGGCTGCAGGATT
>VZTY01015298.1:413699-537571 GCA_013400935.1 Turnix velox
TGGTCCCTTCTATTAAACTAATTTTACCTTCCATGACACTAAATACACCTGAAATCATGCACACTTGAATAAAATCTCAGTGACATCCAGACAAGCATCTGGCTTTCTCCAGTTTACTTCAGATAACATCATCTTCCATGACAATGAGAGATCAATTTTCTTCATGGAGAACATTCTAGAAGGAACAGTTCTGGTGCCACAGATCTTTCTCAAGTGAATTAGCTGGTGTACTAGAGTATAAAGATATAATATAGTATGACATATAAGCCAAATCCATCTATCATGGACAGAAATCACAAGGTTATTTGTAATAGACTTTGGAACAAGGTTTTAATGTCCAGGATCAGAGAATAAGATGAGTTTGAAACCAATGTGTCAAAGTACTTCCATTCTGTAGCACATACCCAGATTTCTGTTGGTCAAAGGTGCTGTGACATGTACTGTCCAGAGCTATGGTTTCACTGGGGAAAGGGGCAAAAGGCTTTGACAGAAGCACATAGATTTTCCCCTGCTAGCTCTTTAAAAAAAAAACCAAACAACAAAGAAGTAAATTCCTGTTGTTACCACTTTGGATTGACACATTCTATTTGCCTGGATCTAATATTTTTCATGCCCTTGCTGCTGCTGTTGTGATACTGCTGCTGTGTTCTAAAAGCCGTAATAAGTTAGGTAAATCCCAGACTTCTCTTAAACAAACACAAGGTCTGGGTTATGATGAGATTTCCTTCTCATCCTTTTTGGGGCTGGGAAGCAGGAGGAGAGTCTCCTTTGTCCCTGCTCTTCTTCCCTGTAATACTGAATTGTTTTGAAAGATACCCACTATCTGCTTTTTGTAGTCCAAATCATGACTCTAATTTTTTGCCTCCCCTAAGACTCTTCGTAGGAGAGAATTTGGTCATACGGCATTTGAAGCCTCCATGAAGCTTAAAATCTTGATTGAGGTGAAAAGATATTCAGTCTGGGCCTGTGCTAAAATGACAGCCATGATACTTTCCCATCAACAATCCACATTCTAGCAATTTATTGTGTTTGGATGCAATTGCTGGCAATAGCTTAACTGCCAGCATGGACACAACAAATCACTTGCAGCGTCACGTCAGCTCTCTGTGATTAAACTGTGAATCTTAGAAGGCCCAGCCTCATGGGTCTTGCCAGGGCCATATCCAGGCATGAAATGGATAGGGGCATAGCTCTGCACCAGCACACAACCATTCCTGTGCCCCATGACTTGGAGTGCAATGTCAGGCAAAGCTAATGAGGGGGAACAGACCTGTCTGAGACCTCTCCTTCAGCCTATGCGGGAAATTCTTGCCTGAATGTTACATAGAGAGATGCCATCTGTTTAGTCTGGGTCAAGGATATGCTGCCCTTCAATTAGGGTATTTATGAAGAGGGAAACAGGGGGAGGTGGAGGCTAAAGCCAGAAACAGGGAGATAGACAGGACCAAAATTTCATGCCTGAGAGTCTGGTCCTGATTAGAACAGGTGAGAGGAGGGGAACTGACAGCTGAAGTAAACACGGAGATTGGGGCTCCCAGGACCCTGCCCAGAGAATACGAGTGAGGAAGGCTATGAGGCTCCTACCTCAAACATGGACCTGGCAATGCCACAAGAAGATTGATTAACAGTTCAGGAATTGACTGTAACACAACAAACAGCCAGTTCAATCAAATTACTTCCAACACAAAGTAACACTATTTTTCAGTGCTTACAGGCTAACCAAAACCATAGCACCTAAATGCTTTCTGCAGATGGTGGCAGATCATTACAGTAGGCCCCATGCTTGTTTGCCCAAGGTAATATCCACAGTACATTAGCTGCCCCACTATATAGATGACTAAAGAAAAGGCAGAGCTGTGTGAAACAGCTAGAAAATACACTCAGCAAAAGAAGACTGGTTTAAACAAGCCTGCCCTTCCCTTTTGTGTCCATAAACCCCTGCTGTGATGGTTCTGCATCTATCCATGAGGCATCTTGCAAATCCAGAGCAGGCTCTTTTTTGTAAATGAACACAAGCTGTAAATTAACAAAAGAATAGGTGAAGTTGGTGGAAGGAGCAGAGAGGGATCGCCTCCTCTTCCTTGCAGGGAGAAGAGTGCAGCTCAAGGCAGTCAGGGCAGCTTAAGGCAGACAGAGGCAAATTCTCATCTCAGTTACACTCACAGCACTCTGAAGGCAGTCCAGGCCTTCAGAGAGCATTGTATGATTGTGATAAAAACCTGCTCAATGACTTCTAAAAGTGAAACTAATTTCTCTTCTTTAAATATCCCAAATGTTGAAGATGTTGCAGTAAAAGGAGAACTACAGTTTTGTGGAGAAGGTGTAAAATTACCCAGATTCCCTTACCAAATCTGCCCTTAACAACAGCTTAATATTGTGTATTAAATTAAGCAGATCTGTTGCAGAAGCATTTAGCAGAATTTGCCCAAGATCCCTTTTTGGTTTTGCCCCGTCAAGTAAAAATAATGAACTACCCCCAGTTCTCTTTCATTTTTATCCCATATAATTAAGCTTTTATCTCAAGGTCTACAAAAGACAGGATCTTCACAGAGTGACTAGAAGCTATCTGTTGGAGTCTGAAGGTGTAAGACAGACCAGATGTCTACTGAGGTTACTTAAAGCTGCTACTGTCTGCAGAGCCTGCAAAGCTGCCTTGTACTGAAGGCACAGGGGGAAGTGCCACCCTCCCAGACCTGCCAGTGAAATAGCTCTTGTGAACTTTCCCTAACCCACAGCAGTTGGAACAAAGCAGATTAGAGCCAAGTGGAGTCATCTTGATGGGCAGTGCTCTGGCAAACTGCTCACACTAACATCTGTGTGGCATAGCTGGCTGTAAAGGGTAGGTAACCTCTTCCACTGGCCCAGCTGGATCCAGAAAAGGACATGCACTCAGAATCAGGCTGGACTAATCTTCTTATTTCTAAAAAGAATCAGAAGCTTCTTTTAGGTTTAATCCCTTCATCTTTCCAGCTACTTTTCTGACTCCCAGGACATGCTGCTGCCAGTTTTCAGAAGAACAGTGATGCATTGCTGTAATGAAAAATGGAGGGGAGCCTTGAAGGAGAAGTGTCCAGATTGCCTGCCTCATTGCTGAAAGGTACAGAACCTACACAGGGAAATCCCACGTTGTATTTCCCAACAGGGAGGCTCAATTCAGTAGCTTAAATAAAGTCACGTATAATCATGAGATGATATCCATGTGAGTTCAAGCTACTACTCTAGCTTGAACTAGACACAAGTGTTTTACAGGTCTTTGATAATGCATAACTGTCTCAGGCACCCTAAAGCATTTAGTTGGAAGACACAGTTAAGTTTACACACAGCTGAACTGAACTATTAGCTCAGGAATTCAGATTTTTTTTCTGACAATGGTTACAGTCAGAAGCAAAAGTTGCTAGGCCACATTCAACAAATTCATTTGAAAATGGTGCTATGCATCTGAGTAACATGGGGATGCATCTGAAGAGCCAAAAGATGCAGCCAGATGCACAACTGGGATTTTGAAAACTATCTGGCAGCCATCAGGGAGGATTCTAACTTTGATATAACCAGTACCAAGGCAATTTCAAGCATCCTGTTGGTTACTTTTGGTGCCTCAGAATTCACATTCCTTACACCTGAAGATATATACACAGAGTTCCAAAGTTGGAGCAGAGTTTACAAGCAGACATGTGCCTGGCACAAATGCAGTCAGGTAGAACAGATAGCAGCACTCAACTACATTCTCTGTAGCTAGTGCTGCACAAGGCTCTGCTAAAGGCTGTGGAACGTGTGTTGGTTAAACAAGTCATGGACCAACAGAACCAAAGCTTTGCTACCAGCGCCATGCAATCAGTTCTGATGATTGCTTTCAGTGTACAAAGCGAAAAAAATTTTTCAAACCTAATCCCAGCATGTAACTTTGTTTTCCCTAGTCCTCTTTCCCCAGTGGGACCTTAAGTTTAAATACAATTCCCAAAAAAGAAGTCAACTCTAATTTAACTTTTCCTCACTCCCCAAATTACTCATTACCCCTCCCAAAGCACAGTGACTTAAATGTATCTTCTGCAGGGAAGGAGGAGACCAATGCTATGTTGAATGGATCTGATCAATCATCTTTCACCACAACAATACCAAATAACAAATAGACTTAGGGAATTCAATTAGTGGGGAATCCACGGGCTGCTATTCGTTCATAAGCAGCACTCACTGGATACATGTGTAAAATTAAAGTTTGCTCAAGACCAGATAAACAAGCTGCATTGATTCAACAGGCAGCTGCTAAAAGTTTATTTGTCTCTTCCAGATTAGTCAAATGAGAGGATAGATAGACAAGCAGATAGGCTGACAGACAAACAAATAGATAGAATTGTTCCTGCAAATCTGTAGGTTGCATTTTCAGGGAGGCAGTTTGGGTGAAATCAATAAACCAATTTCTGGAAGCTGAAGCACTGCTAGTAATTAGAAAAAGGCCTCTGCAGCCACCCCATGCTCAGCTGTGAGATCTCCCTTCATGGGTTTCAATGAGAGTGAAATTGAGTGACTTCAATAATTTCATGCCGGGTTATGGGAGGGAGGTGAGGAAGGGTGAGTTCCCAACCATCTAATAGGTCTCTAACAGCTCGATAATTGGCCCATCCCGTGGGTGATTAAGGATGAAAATAACTAATTTCCGCTCATCTTACAGACTAATCAGATCACCTCACCCCTATCATTTTCTTCTCTATTTAAAGAGACAGTCTCTTTCTTTCTGCCATCAAAGGCTAGCAGGATGCGATCATTTAAGTTAGTAAAGAAACTAGTTCAGACCAGCCTGGAGTCAGTGCGTTTAAGATACCAGCTCTTCAATTGGCTGCTCTGTAATAAACCTTTTACTTCTGTTTTCTGCTGCAGTGCTCCAGCCTCATGTGCAGCATATGAATCCTGCCATATGAACCTAGTGCTATGTGCTGGAAAGGGGGAGGAATGAGCTCTGATCTGAACCCACATCTGGATGTCACAGAGCTTGGGCACCCTTCCCAGCATTGTCATTCTAGACATCCTTTCAAGAGTTTCCATGGCAGGTGATTACTTACCATCTTTCAGCTCTACCACTAACCCAGACTTTCCACATACAGTAGGTTAGATATGAGGCACACATCCTGTATGGTTCCACCGAGGCTTGCTGGCTACCAGGAATAGGCAAGAGGCTTGAAAAACTTGATATGGCCTGGACAAATCTCACTTGGACTGGGAAACTCATTTTACTGGTTGCATCAAAGCCCTTTACTAACACAAAGTGTGTTATTTCCTGCATTGCTCAATGCAGCCCCGTATGTTTTCTCCTTCTCAAGAGAGTCCTTGACTAGATTCGTGGCTGTGCCTCTGTAGGCCTTAGAGAAAGTGATAGACATGAATCCTTCATGCCCCACCTGTATAAGTAGGTCTAAATAAGTGTCCTCATTTACACATGCACCAAATACCTCCTGATTCTGTGCTAAACAGAGTACTGGCTGGTAGGGCACAAGTAATGGGAAGATTAGTCTGATCAGCACTAAAGAAACAGGTTACCTTGACTAATCCATGGTACCAGAGAAGTCTTTCTTCACTGGAAAAATCTGGACTAGCTTCTACCAGACACCTTCATGGCCTTTGGGAAGAACTCCTGGAGGCCTCAGAGGAAATCCCTCAAGCACATATTTCCCTCTTCATATGAAAAGCCTGCAGTACACTGCTTTAAATCACAAATTTAATTCTCCAGGCCCCTCTACAAGGGTGCCCTGTCTTGGGAAGTTACAACACGGTATAACTCATGCCACTAAGGCAAAAAAAAAGTAAGATTTTTCAAGGGGAAAAAGAGAGAAGAAAAAGGTAGCTGGCAGAGCCCCCGTCCTATCACACTCTGAGTAGTAAGCATGCCCTTCTAAAAGTCTGCAAAGAGCAGTTCATATAGAAACTCTATCCCAGGTATTTCAATCCCATGAGTCTCTGTCAGAGAACAGAGATCAAGATGATGGAATTGAGTCTGAGTCCTCAGCTGTGGCCTTGGTGTTGCTGTTCCTTTGCATTGAGCAGTTAAGCAGTATTCACAGATGGAGAACTCCAGCCCTGGAGTCAGCTTGCTGGCATAACTCTGATTATTTCCAAAGAATGCCAGTGTCAAGCCTTATTTTCCTGCATGTAGCAGAAACCGTAATGAACAGCAGTTTTCTCCCTTATTATTTTCAGATCTGCTTCCATGGTCCAGCACATCCTATCTACCATTTTGCTTTCAGTGACATATTCACAACTGCTTCCCTCCCTTTGTTTTATCCATTTTTGCTGCACTTACCCCAGGAATTTCTTGGCTCCCATAACATTTGCCTCATGGCTTGAGCAGTAGCCTTTTTTTCACTTGCAGAAGGGACAGCTGCATTTGCCTGGAAGGAAAGATTCAAGTCATAGCCACCAGCTTTCATGACATCTTACCAAGCAGGATGTCACTTGTTGTGACTTCTTTTTCAGGCTCATCCTTCATTGTTTCTCCTACATATCTAAAAAGTCACACCCCCACAACCCCCCAGAAGCAAGATGCTGATGCATGGGTAGCACTACATGTAGTCATTCAGAAGGCATGAAAAAGCCTGTAGGTATGACAAGCCAAAACTTTCTACCACTCATTCTGTTCTCTTCAAAAGCACACACATCCTCTTTTTCTCACCAAATGTATCCAATCTCCAGCCAACATATACAGCCCAGGAGGCTGCTGGCTCATTTTGTGTGTGCTGCTCTTCAATTATAGCATTTTCAATCAGGAGCAGGTCTTGTGGCTAATGGCAAGCATGCCTGTGCAGGACATCTCCTGCCGTCTTGAACTTCAGTCTGGGCTCCCATGTGTTTACTAAGACTCTCAAACAGCCCATCAACAAAGATGATGGAACATCAGTTATATGTGAGGCCAGGACTAAAGACTGGATTCAGCTTCACCAAAGCTTAGAGAGCATTACAGTATGCAAGAACATCTGTGAGTGCCCTCTGGGCAATTGTTTCAGAGGTTCAGGGAACCATAACTACAGGGCTATGGAGCTGTCACAATATGAATGAGGGAGAAATACATGAGTGAGATTTTAAGCTTCTCATCTGAAACACATGGCAGAAGTACACCTCAAAACTACAACTCAGAGAGATTTCTTGTTTTCAGTTACTGCCCCTTTCAAGAGGTCCCATGTCTGTTAGGCAGTAGACATGGTTGATAGGAGAAAGTAAAAGTTCTGCATTGAGAACTACAGAGGGAATTTCATCTTGGCACCTCAGCATTTGCGGTTCACTGATGAAACTTGGAAAAACCTTCTCATTTTTCTTTCCTTTTGGTTCTATTCCATCTGCAACATTTGTGTGAGTTTGAAGGGAATTCAGAGTTGTGGTCACCTGAATTAGCCAAAGTGTTAATTAACTTTTTGACAAAATAAGGAGCAAACTATTAATAATGAATATTTGACTCAATAAAATTTGAGTCTTTTCTCCCTTCTGTCTCAGCTTGTGGAATATCTCTGTGAAAATGGCAATTTTCTTACATCTGTGCTATCCCTATCTAAAATGTCTGTATTTTGTAATATATTTTGGGGATGGAGTGACCCCAAATACTTAGTTTGTGGGGTACAGTACTTGGTCCCAGTTGGCTACACCTAGTATCTTTTCGCTTATCTATTGGGTGAACTGATGACCATTTCCAGTGTGAAAACCTACTTGTGGAGTTTTCAACTAAATTCTCTTGACTGCAAGCTCCTTCTGTGAGTCCTCAAGTTAAGTGAATTAGCAATTTTTCTCTTTGTATCAGTAGTACCTAACAACCCTTATGTTCTCTAGCAGAACAGAGGGAAGAGGGATGGAGGAAGGGAAGGAAAATATATGCCAAATGAGCCCATTTTTTTACACTGGAGGAGAAATTTACACATTTATGCAATTTCATTCTTAACTTACTGGTTTGCCAAACTTCAGGGCTGAGTCAGCAACAAGATAACTAGATAATCTGAAAGGTCCCTTCAACTTATGGGATTCTGTGGTTCTGTAAACACAGGGAGTCTTCTATGCTTTCAGTTTTCAAGTATCTCACACAGCTCTTATTCTCCTTTCAGTACACATTTGAGTATGCATTTAAAATTATTCCTAATTCCCAGAAAGTTATTTCCAGCTTTTCCAGGAAGCCCAGTCAAAACAGTTTTCAGTGTATGCATAAGGAAACACATGCTTATGCATATGGCTGAATAAAGGCAGAGTGCTGAACTGGAGTCTTCATTACTAATGTATGCATGTGTACACACACACATATACATGTAGGATGTATGGCTCTGATTTGCCTGTTCTGCTACACTTTCCTTTGCGAGTCATCACTGCAGCTGAGCTTGCATCCCTTCTCCAGCACAATGTGCCACATTCACTTGCAGAATTGATCTACCCCAAAAACCACTTCTCTCACAGCCACTTCTCTCACATTTCTAAATCTCTTGGCATAAAACCTGTTATTCTCTTGACATTAGGCTATTCAATATCTGTCACCTCTCCCCCTCAGAAAAAATTGACTTCCTAGTGACATTATATGATAAGCAGTTATATACAGAGTTCTATCCAGATGGGGCCCTTCCATCACTGGAGACAACACAGCACACATGGAATAAATGCTTGCTGTTGCTTAGTCCCTCCGCTCACTGCCTTGCAGAAAGATCTGCTCCTTGCCTCACAAAGCCTTGCTGTTTGAACCTGCTACAAAGCTCCAAGGAACAGACTGTCCAGGTAGACATCTGTGATAACGTGATAGTGCCAGTGCTGGAAAAGCTGGTGCTCTCTAGGGCATGTTCACAGCCACATTCAAACATTCAGACTCCTCATCTCTCACTCATTGTGGCTTGACATAAACCTATAAACCTGTCCCAGCAGCTTTTGTGACTAGAGCAAGACTCCACTGACTGTTCCAAACCTGGAAATGCAGTCATGGTGTATCTCACCCTGAGGAAATCCTCATCTCTTTCCAAACAAAGGTGATGTAGATCATTCAGCACAACAGAAAGCCACACAAGCCTCCAGACTGTGAAATTATATAGAACCATGGTGTGTGAGTTTGGACTGAAAGCAAAGCAGAGTTAATACTTCACTGAAAGTGAACAGCAGACTGTAGAGGGAGACTGGGTATGGCCAAGACATTAGGACTCAGTCTCTAGCTTTCTGGTTATTAGGCCCAAGAGGGTCCAGGATATCCCTCATGCTTTGCAGATTTGTAGGCTTTGTAGGCATGTCTGTCAGCCTAGTCCCTTCTCCTGCTATGCTTGTACAGAGAACTTCTGTTTAAGACTCACCTCAGTTACCCCAAAACTCCCTTACTGTCTCATGTTTTCATGGGAACCACAGGACTCCTCAGAGATCAATAGTAACTAATATTATTATTGTAATAGCACTCAAAATAGAGAAAAGGATCTCATACTTTCAGCATCTTAAGGTAGACTTTTCTGGGTTGTAAAAACAGTCCACCCAGCCAGCCGTTTGTCATGGAGCTTAGTTCTGCCATAAAATGCTAATCAGCCTGAACAGTCACGTCCCCCCTGCGCCATATCTTTTTATGAGCACATTAACATGGTCGTTAGGGAGAGGGGACTCATATGGACACAAACACATACCGCAATCATTTATTTCCCCCTCAAACTCCATCCCCAGTGACTCTAATTCATTTGTAGGAAGTAGTTTGCCTTCCCCTCCACTGAGGTGGTTTCTGGTTTGCAGAAACTCAGACATGCCCAGATCACCAAGCTGTTGTTACATCGTATTACATCATTCATACCTTGTGAGATAGATGCCACAGAAGCAGGTAGAGTCATCACCTCCGAAAGAGAGAGCACCACAGGCTCTATGAGATGTTCACAAGGAGTTATGTCATGTGGATCACTAGAAGTAGCTAACTTATTTTTGGAGTAAAGACCTGGCAAAGATTTGATAAAAGTGACCTTTTTCCTTCAGACACAGAAACCGATCCCACTGTATGTGATATAAAGATAGAGCTGGGAACAAAGTTTAGTAATTCAGATACAGAGATACAGGGCACTGCCAGTCAAGGTCGGAGAGCACAAAAGTCAATTTGAGTAGTACACAGCCAATCTCTAGAGGGCACCTTCATCCAAACAGGCTGTGTGATGCTGAGGAAAGGAGACGAAATATCTCGGGGCAAAGAGCACAAGGATGTTTGTCTAGTGGATGTAAGCCTCTGACTGGCCAGGGAGATGATGACCTTCACATCTGTATTTATGGCATCCAGAGCAAAAGCATTGCAAAGGGATCCCAGGCACCACTGCATCCTTCTTGCTTAGTCTCCTTCGTTAGTTGCATCCACTTGGGTGAAACCAGAATAAGGCAGTAATGGCTTTAGTGCAAATTATTTCTTTTTTGCTAATTCTTTCTTTCCCCCCATCAGTGAATTGTCCCCTCCTTCCATCTCCTATTCACTCTCTATCTCACTGTATGCAAACCACAATCCCCCTTTTCTTCTTTCTGCTTTATTTTCCTGAACACTCATTAACTACTCACAAAGGACTGTGCCTGGCAATTGGAGCTGCAATTATCTCCTGGTTCTGACCCGTGTTCAGCGGTCAGAGATTAGCATCAGCAATAATAATGGAGTGCGAGATGCAGCAGCTGCATGCTGGGGATTTGACAAGTATCCAGACTGCTAAAGCCAGCATGAGGGGAAGGGAATTCACGCAGGTGATAGTGTCCTCAGGAAGGTGGACACGGACATTTGTATTTTGTCAAGGGGAAATTCCAACACATGCCTTTAACCTGTTGAAGAAAGTGATCAACTTGTGTTCCGATATTCCTGCCTCTATTCCCACTCATGCCAGTGCACTCATGAGCCTGAGGCAAGAAGGAGATTGTTCCTGCTGTAGTTACTCTTCTGATTTCAGACTTCACACACATTTTTTTCATTTGCAAAGTGCAAAAAACCACTGGTAAAATGTCATCAAATCATGCACATTATTCAGGAAATACCTCCTAGATAGTGAAAAAATACACACTAATGGCTTTTCCCACTCCCAGTAAAGGACAGGGAAAATATTATTCTGAGTCTCTCAACTTCTGGAGTGCCTCCCCACTGAGGGTTCCCATGCACTTTCCTGTTCACCCACTCATCTGTTTGAGACATCCATCCATCTCCACTGCCTCAATGTGCCACATTGCAATTAAGATTCCACAGCAGGCTGCAGTGTGGGTCTCCTTCTCGTTTCTCTTAGCTTTTCAGCACTTTTGTTTGCTAAATTCTTTGCTTTTGTTTGTATACCGGTTTATGATTTCTTGTTTTCAGTTACTGCAAATAGGCTCTGACAAACAGGTGAGTCTTCTAATATGTTTAGAAAAATAGTTGATCTTTGGCTCTGTCTTATCTCTTCTATCCATCAACACTACTAGGGCTGCCTCTATGTCACATTCTTGGCTGAACCTTCATCTCAAGAAGTCCAGGATTTCAAAACTTTGCAGACAATATTGGGATTTACTTGTCACTTAATGCCTTCTGGATACTACAACTTTTCCTCCTCAATGGGGAGTCTGCGAATAAGATTCCTAAATTCAGGGATGTATATGTTCAGGATAAAGCATCTGTTTATCTATTTAGGAATAATATTATAAGCTTAGCTGATGGATGGGAAAAAAAACCCAAAAAACCCAAAAAACCCAAAATGATAGATGCACAGCTATTAAGAGACTGTTCATACCCATTTCTTACTAAGATGCTTGATTAACTCCTGATCTTATTTGAAATACCCAATCTCATAGAAAACAGGGACAGAATTCTCATCAGAGAAAACTTTTTAAAAAGAAAACTTCACATACATCCTGCTTTTCTTTGGCTTGGAAATAATGCAAAAATAGGCCCTATTAGAGCATAGCAGTGCTTCCTGAATATGGTGTCTGCTGACAATCTGGACATTTAGAAGAGTAATGATAATTAAAAAAAATAGAATCATAGAATTGTTTAGCTTGGAAAAGACTTTTCAGTACATTGACTACAACTGTTAACATAGCAGTGCCAAGTTCATCACTAAACCATATCCTTAAAGTCTGCATCAATAAGTCTTTTAAATGCCTCCACAGACAGTGACTCCAACAGTTCTCCAGGCAGCTTCCAATGCTGGACAACCCTTCTCATGAAGAAATTTTTCCTAGTATCTATCCTAAGCCTCCTGTGATCCAGTTGAGGCTGTTTCATCTTGTCCTATCACCTGCTACTTGGGACAGGAGACCAACCCTTGCCTTGCAACAATCTCCATTCAAGTTGCTGCAGCAGATGATCAGGTCGTGTCCTAAGCTTACTTCTCTCCAGGCCAAACAACCCCAGATTGCTTAGGCACTCCTCATGAGGCTCAAGCTTGGGACCCTTCACCAGTTTTCTCCTTCTTTGGATGTGCTTCAATATCTCAATCTCTGTCTTGTCATGAGGGTCCCAAAAATGAACACAGTATTCAAGAGGCAGCCTCACTGGTGCTCAGTGCAGAGGGATGATCACTTCCCTCGTCCCAATGGTCACACTGTTTCTGATACAAGCTAGGACGATATTGGCCTTCTTGGCCACATGGACACACTGTTTGCTGTCAACCAACAGCTCCAGGCGCTTTTCTGATGGGCAGCTTCCCAAACAGATTTCACCAACCTGTAGCACAGCATGGTGGTCTTATGACCCAAGTGCAGGACGTGGCACTGGGCCTCATTCAAGCTCATACAATTATCCTCAGCCCATCAGCCTATGCAGATCCCTCTGTAGAACCTTCCTACCCTCAAGGAGAACAACACTCCCATCCAATTTAGTGTCATCTGCAAACTTAACAAGGATGCACTTGATTCCCTCTTTCCAGGTCATTGATAAAGATATTAAACAGAACTGTCCCCAATACTGAGCCCTGGGGAACACTACCAGTGACCAGCCACCAACTGGATTTAACTTCATCACAATTTTTTAAGCTCAACCATCCTGCCAGTTTTTTGCCTTATATATATATCCAAGCCATGAGCAGCCAGTTTTCCAGGAAAATGCTGTGGCGAACAATGTCAAAAGCTTTGCTATAGTCTAGGTAGGGAACGTGCACAGTCTTTCTCTCATTCACGTGGCAGGTCACCTTGTCATAGAAAGAGATCTGGTTTATCAAGCAGGACCTACCTCCCTTTCATAAATCCATCATGACTAGGCCTAGTTACTTGGTTGTCCTGGATGTGCCAGGTGAAGTCACTCAAGATGATCTGCTCCACAACCTTCCCTGGCACCATGGCTATACTGACAGGCCTGTTGTTCCAGGATCCTCATTGTGATCCTTTTAGCACATGGATATCACATTTGCTAATCTCCAGTCTGCTGGCTGTCTTCAAGGGGGTTAGGATTGCTGATAAATGATAATATGGAAAACTTAACTGGAATTGAAACTTTATGAACCTGAAGAACTGTTAAACTTGAGATTCTGTAAAAGTTCCAATTCAATTTATATTGTAGCTGATGAGCTCTGTTTGTGCTATAAATATCAGTAACTACATTTTGGTTATAAGACATCTTTAAAATGACACAAAGAAAATGCTCAGAAACAATTGCTTAAGTTGTTAAACGTTTGCAATTCAGGTGGCCTCACATACATATTTGTGCACTGCTTTAAATATCAAAATGATTTTTTTATTTTACTGGCTCAAGAACCTTCAGCAATTAACTTTAAATTTCTGTAGGCAAGTATTTATAGCAGGAACTCATATGCTGGCTGTCTTCAAGGGGCAATAGAGGGAGTTAGATGACCAATCAGAAGTGCAAATAGAAAGAGTTAATGCAGTAGAAAGGGGAAAGAAAACAAACAAACAAAAAACCCTGAAAAACAAATGGATAAAAAAAATGAAAAGAGGCATAGTAGCAGCAATACACTTCTCTAAGCACAGAATATGAGTTAAACATTGTCAAGTTCATGATCAGTTCCAATCTGCCATTTTCAAAAAGCAAAATAGTTTCAAGAATCTTTGCAGAAATACCTTCAATTTTTGCCTGGAGGACATGATTTCCAGGTGAACCACAGATATATTTTTTCAAATAAGCCCTTTTTAGTTACTAGAGTGAAATCACCAATTGATCATTTATTGCTCTCTTAGAAATCAATGAGTATTTATCCACCTCTACTCCGGTCTTTGCTCTGCAGAAGAGCTTGGGATTTTGTCACCAAATGGACAGGTAGATAACCCTCATCCTCCACATGTATGCCATCTTCTAGCTTTATTAAGTCCAAGGCATGCTGCTACTGCTGAGTGAAAGTCTGCACTCCTACGCATTAAGTTATTCCCATTCGATATGCAGGCAGAGGATGCTGCTTTGCAGGGCTGTCGATCCAGCATGAAACCCACTTTGGAAAAATTTTTTTTAAAGAAGAGTATATCTGCATAAGGGAGGGGAGGATGTGGAGGGAAATAATTCTCTTGGTAATTTTGCTCATTATTTAAAGCAACTGTTATTTTGTCTCTCACTTTTGCTTTTGAAATTCATATCCAAGAGACAAGATTTCTTCTACTAGTCATCACTGGGGGAAACAGAGCATACGATCAGAGTTTCAAAGAATGTTTCATTCCAGCATTTCAGGCAGGAAGAAGGTCCAGAGGAGATGGTACAAGCAGCAACAGGGAATCTGAAAAGACTTTGAAATGCAGCTCTGATCTCTGCTGGTTCAAACCTCACACAAGCCCCACTGCTTCAGGTGCCTATGAGTAACACCACCAAATGCAGAATGCTACGAAGGGAAAACTAGGAAGTGGTGTCTGTTATGAGGGAATTTATCAGGGCTCCCCTTGCAAACACTATTACAGATAGCCTCTGTAATGATTATCACTCAGCATTCCTCACCTCTGAAATGGTCTTCATGTGGTTCATCACTGAGTGCTCTGCTCAGGACAGGACTCACAATCGCAGAATACAAACATTACAGAAGCTAAAATGCCTGAGTGCATTCATCACCTTCTTCCAGAAACTAACAGCACTGTTCCTTGGGGGACTTCAGGCAGTGTTGGGTGGGCAGCAATCTTTACTGAAAAAATGCATTCTGGGCTAGGACTAGAACTTAGGACCTCAGTCAGCTCTGATGATACTAGATGCAGTGTCATACCTGAACGTTACAGCTGGTTCTGTCCTTGTAGCAAACCAAACTGGCACCTACATCTACACACTATTAGAAGCTGAGGACGGAGAAAAACAGGCTGAGTTTCTGTGCTACTTTGTGAATTTACCCTTTAGAGACTAGCATTTTGCCAAGGGTAACTTGCAGTATAAGCCAACAGATAAATGCAGACTACTTAACCTGCTATGCCTTTAAGAAACAGGGAAAAAAACAGTATATCATGGGATTTCAGGTAGGGAGTACAGCATCAGCAAGATGGAGGGGAAAACATTATTAACAAAGCAATTTGAATGAGATACTTGATAACTTTGGATGAGGTAAGAGGAGTCTGGAGGATACGTTAACTTTGTGCATATACAGAATGGGCAAAGCTTGTGACTGTTAATGGCTTTGTTAAATCATTTCTCTTAGTGAATCTGTCTGTAATAAAGGATTGCTGCAACTTCCCTCATTTTTTAAGCTGCTTTGAATCTTACACATGGAAAGTATTAAGGTCTGGCATTACATCTGTAAAATTGAGGCACTAAAAAGGTCAAAGTCATCAGCTTAATTTTTGCAAAGAGGATTGAACAACACCAGAATCTCAGGGTATCTGATTAGTTGGGTTTTACATGTTTTTTTCTGTTGTCTACTCTGCCTTCCTTTCCCTGATCTCTCTTCCAAGCGTTTGTAGTTGTTTTAAGTTAATTTAGTGACAGCAGAAGGCACCAGCTGACAAACTGCAAGAGTAAAGGGAGTCTGCCTGTTTAGATCTACAAGCAATAGGAGCACTCATTTTTCTATCCATTATCCAATTTCTCTTTCCCTCGATCCTTTCTTAGCCTAAAAAAAAACCCAAACTAGAAATTAAATGAAGAAGAGATTCAGGGAAGGAAGAAAAAATTGTGATGTTTATGTTCCATTCTGTCCCAGTCCTTTCTGGATACCTGCCCAACAGGAAGAAAATTTATAATAGCAGATTTTTTTCAAGAGGTGAGTGAAGAGCTCTGCTATATCACATCTACACATCTGATAGGCAACTAATCAGTCATCAAATTGTAATGATTTTCAGATGTGGGTCAGGGTCAGAAGCCAAAAGCATTAGACATCCTGCCAATTTGCACACATAGCCACGTGAGTTTGAGCTCTGGATGGTAAAAGGTGACATCTAACAATGCAAGCATGAATTATGAAAAATACGAGCTGAACAGCTTCTATTTTGACCATCAGCTCTGTCTCCAGTGGTTGGTTGAAAAAAGCCAAGTTGGGTTGACAAGCAAAAGGTATAACATCCATTTCAGCACCGCAACCAAACCAGCCCCAGAGGAGAAGGTGAGCATTTAGCCAAGCCCTCCTAGTGTGCTGCAATTAAAATACCAATAACTTTTTCAGAGGATGCAAAACCTAAATCCTTTGAGAAACCTATGCCCTCTCTCACCTTGGAAATCCCAGCTTCATTTGATTGGAACAGGAGGCCCTTGTGTTATTTATCACACAGAAAAACATTGCTCTGCAGTACCATCAATCCAGTCTGAAATTCATTGTGTTGAAAGAAAAGGAAATCTGCATGGTGAAAAACAAAGGCAAACAAAGAACCTGAAGGTATCTGACAACAGGTAAAAGAAAGATGTGATGGTCCTGCCAAAGTGTTGTCTGTGGTGGTCAGAGGAGGGGAGAAATACACATGCTGGAGGAATGGCTCTACCAAAATTATTTAAGGTAAAGAGCAAAATGAAAAAAAGTCAGTTAAGATATCTGAGGCCTCTATGTACTTCTCCAAAAGTACTTCTTGCTGTCTCCAAACACCAGTGGACACCACTGCCCATTAGGCTTTATATACACAGGTTTGTATTTCTCTTTGCTTTCCAGTAGGAGCAATGGAAATTGACAGGGCTTTATGTTTCAGTACCAAAATATATCATAAAGCATGTTTTCAACAACCAGTGAGCTATATAACCCTTTGACTATCTTCACACTCCTTTTAGACATTTAGCCCTTCTCTACTGGAGCAAATTGATAATACGTCTTCAAATCTAGCTTTAGAATCTACACTTTTTTTGTAGATAGCCAAAAGTCTAGTGTAAAAGTCTTCCCTCTTATGCAATAAAATGTCAAAAATATTCTGATATGAAACCAAACATATAAATACCTAATAACTATTATAATATTACAACATTGTCAGAGAGAACAGTAATCATTTGTTCTCTTCACCTACCACACTGCTGGCTCCACAGTACAGAACCAGTAGTATTTTTGCCTCTGCAGAAAGGCTGTTCTACCCATAGGTGAAGAAGTTTATGTCTTTTTCTCAAAGTGGAGGACACAGGAACACAAGTCCTCCTAGTTCCTTTCATCAGGCAGCCCACCTGAAGAGAACAGTTCTTTGGCAATGAGAATCATAACAATTCTCCATAGAGTGGCTAGGATGATGAATTCAAGCTTGGATTTCTAAGCTGTAGGTGTTTAAAGGCCAGGAAGATCAAACTCAGCCTCTAATTTCCCATGAGATATGCTGCTTATCCCCAGAGATCTCAGGGACAGAGTTAATTTTAGGAACGCAACTTCACTGACACTCAAACTGCAACCTTTAGCAGTACTTTGTCATCAGTCTATCCTGAGTTTTAGACCAAATGTTTCATTCTCCTGCTTCATAAAGTGTTGCCTTCTATCACTGGCCAATAAAAAAAAGCAAGATTTTTGCAATCACTTCTTGGAGAAAAACTGGTCTGACAGAAGTCGGTAGGCATAAGGGTTACCTTGGCCATATTTATTCAACCTGTGAAGTGCTGTACACACAAACATCCACTACAGAGCAGACAACTGAAAATTAAGGGTAATTAAAAGAACCAGATATATCTTGCAGAAAGCTGAAGACTCAAAAACTTCTAATACATTTGGAGACCTTCATTCAGAAGAAAAAGTACGCAGTGACCCGTGACTTATCTATACTTGTCTCTTCTCTTGCTATGGCATAGAGATTGATAATTCAGGGGAGTTCTATTTTATTGAACTTTCCAATAAAGGATTGTCTGACTCAAGATCAAACCTAATTTCCCTCAAAAAAAAGTTAGTGTTGGGCTGATGTCCTTACCCTGTTATTAGAAAGCCAATAATGGGACCAGATTGGAGGAGATTCCTTTCAGTGCTTTCCATGGTTAGGAAAGAATTTGACATGTCTTATGTAGCGTGCCAATTAGACCCAATTAGAACCTGACCAACCCATGATGGTATTATAATAACTACAGTAGAACCAAATTGTGTCCCTGCCAAATGAGGATTTTGCATTTCTGCATGTAACTCAAGGGGAGGGGTGAGCAGGGAGGAAGAGTCCCTGCTACATGGGTCTTTCATCTGTGGCTTGAAATGTTGCAAACAAGTACATCATGGCATGACTTCTGACAAGGGAATTCATCTGTGTAGTGACTTCATCATATTCTGCTGCTTGGGCAGGGGATTTCATGTGGTAATCATCCCTCTCACATACCACATCACAGGAATCACTCTCAAAAAGACAGCAAAAGTTTAAGGGAAATTAAGCAAATCTACCTTCTGAAGACTCATCTATTGTTGATATAATTATCTGCTTTTAAGTTACTAAGATAACCACCACAACTTCCTACCACCCACCATCCTGGACAAAAGTCCTTTCACAGGGCTATGGGCATGGCCTGCTACCTGCCTTTCAGAAGTAGTAGGGCCACAAGAAACCATGCCCTTTGCTAATACCACATTTACTCTTAGAGGGCAGACATCAGACTTCTGCTTTATTACTAGCCAAAAGAAAAATCATGCTCCCAGACATATGTCAAAATATGATTAAGCCAGGACTTTGAAGTAAAGGCATGGGATATCTCTTTCACAGTGGCTGTAAACAAGCTCACCAGAAAAGCTGGACATGAGATGGGTTCTTTTAAGACCTAGGCTGATATACTAGCCACTGGGGTGTTTTATCCCTCTACTGATTACTTCCATTGCTACTTGTGTTGCTGCGGATCTAGTTAGAGGAGGACAAACAGTACAAAAGAGTACCTGGAAACCTTTGTCCGAATAAAGCCAACTCAGTCTACTGCTAGGGATTTGCATGACCATATTTGTCATTTATCTTCATTTCACACCTTTGTTTTTGCCAGAGAAATTGTCTTTGCCAGAAAGCTTTTGGAAAGAGATAGTGTCATGAGAACCACTGCAATTATAGATCTAAACCTACACCAGCTGGGTCAGTGCAATAATTTAAGGAACTTTTTGTGTCTAGGACCACGTGTCCATATTCAAGTACCTCTACTTTCAAGCATGTTTCTTTCTTTGTCCTTTTTTTGTCAAGCAAAGTCTACTGCTCTCTGCAAATTCACAACAGTTTGCTGCCAGAGTCTGGATGTTTGCAGCAATGTGATGCTTGCAACAGGCTGAAAACAAACTTGCAGTACAAGAGCTGAGTTCATGAAAAGGATGAGTTTTGGAGCAGTGTTCCCTGAACTCTGTGAAGGGAAGCCATAAAAAGCAGTCCTCAGTAGGCTCATGAAATTGCACTGAATGGTAACAGACAGAAATACAGTAGACAAGGTAAAGACTTAAAGAGGGATCCTGGTGAGTTATGGGAAGAACTGAGTTTTGTTGGAACAATACCATAGGGCTGACTGTAAATGGCTACTTAAACATATGTTTTCACTTGTTTCTTTCTTCATGTCACTCGTGACCAAAATGGGCCTCTTTGTCTGCACTGACTGTACAAGGAGAACAGAATAGCATAACTTTCAGTCTACCATTCTATTCCTCTCCATATGGTCCCACTAAGAGCAGAAAGAGCAACACAAGGGGCAAGAACTGTTTATAATATTCTCACCTTATCCACATAGAAGGACAGCCATACAGCCCTGTGAGGCAAACCTAATCCTTTTTCTCATTTGCTTATGCCTACATCTACCTTACTGATAGGACATGGGGGTGCAAGAAGAACTGTGATAGCTGCTATCTGTGGCAGATCACAGCTTGAGCAGGGCTCAAATAGGGTCAGCAAGGTAGAAGTTAAGGGCAGAAGAAACAGCCTGTGGCTGCTCCAGGGTGAGTCTGAGTGTGTCCCCAAAACCACTCCATATCATTTAAACCATGAAAAAACCTTGAGCTAGTTCTGGTCTGCTGACTTAGAACATCTCAGGGGCATTCTTCTGGAGCATGGTCTTGACTGTATCCTGCTTTTCCACAGCATTATGCAGGCTCACTGTGCAAAACTCTTCTAGATTCTATTACAAAATGGAAATTCAGGGATGAAAAAAACCCTACTGCTTTCAAAAGGAGTCAGAGCCTGATTTATGGCTTTCTGTCCAAGCACTATTAGCTTGGATGGGAGATCCAGAGTTAATGCAAGGAGAAGGTTGTTTTGAAAACCAGTCCTGAAGTTCTCTGAGCCAGAAGATATGAAAGAATGCCTTATTTTATTTTTCTGGTGTGCTCTGTGACAAGCCTCTGGTAAGATATTTGCTAGCCAGCAGAAATAGGTATTAGGTCTCTCTGCTTCATTTCAGTGTACAATCAACAGCATGTTTCTGCTGGGGCTAGTACAAGGAAGATTGGGTGGACCTGTCACAGCAAAAGCAATTTGCCAGGCCTGTAGTGGTTTAAGGATGCAGTGGCCCCACTTTTGCAATAACCTGGCCACCCCAGGCAGAATGTCAGGAGAGATGCAGAAGTTACTACGGCCCTGGCACAGCATGACACTCCTTGTAGTATGGTCCACCCACTCATGTCAGCCACTGCACCCACCTGCTGTGCAGCAGTCTGGACTAAGAGTCCAAAGCTCCTGAAAACATCCCAAACATTGAACAGGTTATTTTTATTTTTATTCAGGTTATTTTTAGAGATACCCTTTTTATTCCTGTTACAGCTCTGCTGCACACATATGCTACATTTGTTCTACTTCTCCAAGATGTCATGTGGCATGCTTGGAGAAGAAAGCTGTTGGGCTCAGTATTACTATGTCTATCAGCATGGCTGCCCTCTTGCACCCGTATAACCATAAGGAACCCTCCCACATGAAAAGCCTTCCTTGGGATACTCAGATGTAGGATGTAACTTCCACATCCTGAGTACATCTTGAGAGACAGCCCTGACTGCATCAGTGCAGCCTTACCAACACATCTCCTAACCCACTCCAGCCCTTTTACAACATCCACTCTGGAAGTCCAGTCATTCCTGTAATTCTTCTAGAAACTTTGACTTAGGAGACAACAGGCAGAATGAGCCTGTGATTGTCCCCTAATTGCCACAATCCTCCCTCTCTCCATCCCTGCCAGGCATAGCTGATGTGTGGTGGTTTCACAGCACTACTTTAAAACCTTATGAGTCAAACCCTAGTATCCCTTAATATTTGCTCCCAGCATGTAAGTGGTGCCTCATGCTGTTTTCCTCCGTGACCTCAATATTCAATTCCTGTTCCCCTTGGTTGCTTCCCTCGTAGGAATAATACCATCTGTGGTGAAGATAATACCCTGTAGCAGCTCCTCAGTACACGTGGTCGTTTTGATTTCTTCCACCAACCCCCCCCACAAGGCAGAGCAAGGTGCCATGTGTAACTCACATGTTCAGCTAACACGAAAAGCCTTTAACAGCAGCTCTTCTAAAACCTCAGACTAATCCTATTAGCTCCTAGCAGCAGGTGCGAAGGGGTTGATACACCCAGTCCTATACCTCCCACGGGTACAGAGATGCTCATGGGGTGCTCATACTCTCACAGGCAGGCACACAAATGTTCTCCCACACATGAAGACCTGTTCACACACCCACCACACACAGTGCTCACAGGCAGTTCTGTTGAGCAATTTTTTACAGGGAGAGATAAGCTGCGCATAGATTGTAATGGTGTGAAAAGAAAGCAGAGATCCTGGTCTTCATCAGAGGTGCAGGCTTCTCAGAGCAAGACTTCTGAAGGTGGCTCTGATTTTATCTCCTGTATCCATTTGTCATTAGCATCAATTGCTGATTTGGTGACATACGGGTAGTATGATGTGATCTCTGTTGTCTCTCTCCTTTTCCCTGGGGTTAGGCACTGCTTTTTCTCATTACCTTTTTGTTGAAAGGTGTTTATCACAGCAGATAATCTGAAAGCAAGCTCCTTCTTGAAATCATTTGTCTTTTAGTTATGGGAGTAGGAAGTGTCTCACTTCTCAGTTTCGGTCTCTCTTGTCATTTTAGACAGTCATTCTGCTTTCTTACATTACTTTACTTAAGCTCTGACCAACCAATTCTGTGTTGTGGGCTGTATTTCTCCATGTGTACCTTCTCCCCCTGCCCAGAAAAAATATCAGTCTAGGCATAAAATTTTTGGGTGTAGGAGATGCAGTAGAGAGGGCACAGTACTTAGTTCATCCTCTGTAGCTTCCTGTTGAACTGAATCTATTTGCCTTCAAATGACAGGTTTGATTGGCTGAACTGCAGATGCTGTTGTCCTCCAGTGTGGAGATAGCTCCACCAGTAGCATGGTTAGGCAAGTAGAGCTGTAGGAAAGACAGAACTTTCACTCAGATTTTGGTTTTGAACCACTGATGCTCTAGAGTGCAGAGCTGGCTGCTATGAATCAAGTGGCCTGAAGTGCAGCAGGAAAGAAAACATTTCTGTTCTGCAGATAATTTTATGGGAGTCACTGTGCAATATGGAGAAAAAACTTAGTGAATTATGATTTTTCATCTCTTGGGAACCCTGGTGATAAAAAAGTTGAAATATCTTTTCTTTCCTATGGAATAGAAATTATTACTCAGAATGTTGACATTTTTGTTGAAAACAAAGCTCTTTGATGATTACAAAAGCATTAAGTTTTTCAGGAGTAATAGGAAATGCTCTGTTTTAAGTTGTCTCAACAAACTGAGTGTCCCTCTGACATAGCTGCTTACAGGAATTACTTCCTGACCTGGTTACAGCTCCAGTAACACACTTTGAGACACAGGACTCACACAGGGTACAGCCTCAAACCGATCAGACAAAACTCACTGCTCTGCCTAGTGAGTTCAGTGGTTTTAAGTTGTGCCTAGCACACAGCAGGGAAGGAGGTGTTGGAGAGGCAATCTGTTGAAGGATTGCGCCCTAGGGATACACAATTTGGAACCAGTTCAAAACAAACATGCATTTTTTTCAGGGGAAAAAACCCCAAGGTTTACAAGGAATGTTTTCACCCGGTTTTAATTATGAATGACACTGGGGAGAGAAGAAGAACAAGGGAAGTGTCACCATTATAGAATTCTGCTGCTGGAATGACACATGAATTTTGCTACATTGTCCCACGTGGCACCTATTGTATGGGGTTCCACATGCAACAACCTGCTTCTACACATGCACACAAAGGTTAAAGTTCACATTGGGACCGCTCAATCCCACACCACAGAGAAATCTTGAGGATTCAGAGGCTCCTATATAAAACTCAAGAGCAAGAGTAACACACCCTGCTATCTCACACGTGTACATATGGTCTTACACACACGCATGCTAATTCCTTGCAGATTTTCCTATATTTTCTTGGAATCTTCCTAGGACCAGACTCACTTACTCTTTGGTTTAATCCCAGATACATGTAGTGTTCAGTCTCACCACTCACAAATCATCCCAGCTCCCTCAGGAGAGCAGATTTGGCAGCCCTGTCACCACCAAGATAGAGGCTGCAGTTTGTGCCAACAAGGAGAGAAATCCCGCCAAAACCTTGAGAGCAGCCCTGGGCTCATTCACATTTCCTTTTGTGCCTGAGGGGAAAGAAAAAGAAAAAAAACAGCTGTGAATTTATTGACTCTCCCTTAAGAATCTCTGGAGCAATAAATTCCACCTTCATGGCGCTGGCTAATTAGGCATTTATTTAACTCTGTTGCTGTGGTTTTTTTAATGACTCTCGGCTGTTGTTTGAAGTTCACTGTCTATTATTTGCAATAAAAACCTCTGTCATATTTTTACCTAATTATTCCTAACAGCGCATTTCCTGCCCCCTCCATCTCCTCTTCCTCTCCCTCCACATAGCTCCCTGCCACCCTCACCTCTCAGACTAGCAGTCCCAGAGTTTCAAACACCAGCTGTTATAATTTTGCCGATGAAGCGCTTTTTGAGAAACTCCTGTCACCACGGGCTCCGGCGCAGCAGGGGCTGCTGAATAAAATATCAGCCCATCAAAAGGGAATTAAGGCTGAGAACAAAAGCAGCAGCGAGAACAAGGAGAGGAGAGACTGGTCCAGCAGACCCCTCCCACCCAGTGGTTTGAAAGAGGGGGTCCTTTGGTGTCACTCTAGGGCAGTGACCTGCAGATGCATGGGGACAGTAGTGCTGGCCAGTTACTTGATGATAATTGCCTTTGGTGTGAGAGAGGCAAGAAGCAGTGAAGCACACTTCCTAGGGAATAAGCAGTACAAAACTCTTAGATCAGTGGTTTCGAGCTCTTGAGCTCAAGTTGTATGTTCTCCCAACTATAACTTGCAGGATCTGACTCCACTCTTTGACTTCCTTGCATTTGCCCTAGCTTCCCTATGGAACCATTTCTTCCAGCCCAAGAGGGAAGTGGATTGATTTTTAATACTTTTCCCCCCAGATGAAACATGAAGTTTCCCAAATAAAGTAAAAAAAAAGGGAAGTGGATTGATGCACTTAGTTTCCACAGATATTATCCAGATCAGCAGCCGCTCCTATCTTCAAGGTCAATAAGGAGATCTGACAATTACAGGCCCAAAAGCCTTATCTTGATACTTGGGAATATGATGAAACAAATACTTTTGTAAACCATTTTCAAACATATTAAGGATAAAATGGTAGTAATTTGGAGTAGTTAGCATGGATTTATGAGGTAGAAATCATGCCTGACCAACCTGATAGCCTCCTACAATGAAATTGCTAGTTTAGAAGATGAAGGAAATGGATATTGTTTAGCTTGACTTTATCAAGGCTTTCAAAACTGTCTTCCATTACACTTTCAGTGACAACCTTTGAACAACACATCAGTTAAGTGGAAAGTGAGACTGAACTCTGACTGCAATGCTGGGCTTGAAGGTTTATGATCAGCAGCAACAAGCCTAGGTAGAGGTCAGTCCTGGTTGTGTACCCCAGGCAGTCTTATACCATTTAATATTTTAATTAATGACCTAGACAATGAGAAAGAGTGCACTGTCAGCAAATTTGCAGAGGATACAAAACTGGAAGGAGTATTTGATGCACCAGAAGATTGTGGTGCCATTCAGAGGGATTTTGCCAGGATAAAGAACTGTTACGATGGGATTCTAAAGAAATTCATCATAGGAAACACAGAGTGCTGCACCTGGGCTAAGAGTAACTTCATGGAAGAGTAATACATGCTGGGGTTCAGCTCTTTGGAAACAAGCTCTGCAGCAGAGGCCCTAAGAGTCCTGTAGAACTGTAAGCTGATGACATGACAGGAATGTGTCCTTGTGGCAAAAGCAGTCAGCAGACTCCTGTAAAGAAGCGCATTGACAGTAGGTAATTCTTCTCCATCCAGCAGTGAAAACAGAATATTTGGGGTGCTCTGCCCTGATCTGGGCTCCCCAGTGCAACAAAAATACAGGCATACTGGAATAAATATGGAGATGGGCAGCTAAGATGATTAAGGACTTGGAGCATCTGATATATGAGAGTCTGACAGAGTTGGGATTGTTTAGCCTCAAGAAGAGAATGCTTTGGGTGAATCTCATCAATATAAATACCCACTTTCAGGCAGTACAGAAAACAGAGTCAAACTTTAGTTAGTGGTACCCAGTGAAAGAGCAAGAAGCAGCAGGTGCAAGTGGAAATATAGGAATTCCCCAATAATTATAAGAGAAAACAGAACTTTTTGGTTTTTTATAATGACGGTGGTCAAATACTGGAAAAAGCTGCCCAGAGAGGCTGCAGAGATTCTAGCCTGGCAGCACAGTCTCAATCTATATGCTGTACTTGACCACAAATTCAGCAGAGGAGTTGACAAGATCCTTCCAGCCTGAAATAGTTCTGTGACTGGATATTCTCTGAATGCTGACCACCCTTCAGATAGATTTCGGAACAGCCTGATGAGAACTAGAAATACAGAATTTTTCATTTTGCCCCAAAATGAGATGTCTCAACAAATTCAGAATACTTCCAAGTTGAATAAAACATCAAAACTCACCTCTTTAACCACAGCTTCTTGAACATTCCATTATGGAAAAGTGAACCAACTTGCTCTGCTTATGCTCTGCCATTATGCAGCATGTTTATCTGGAAGAAGTACTGGCTCACTTGGGAGCCTTGGCCAGTGCAGGAGTTTCCAAATTTGCTGCTACTATTTTCAGGCACATTTCAACAGCGGGATACTTTTTTCTCACCAGTGAGACCAGTTAGCAAGTTAAGATATCTCACCATCCTGCAGTTTTCTTAAGTGGTTATTAAGAAGCCTTAATTGTGCCTGTGCTTTTCAGGCTTTACAGATCCTCAAATAAGTATACAATTAGTGCAGATCCTTTCTTTGTCACTTAGACAAGCTGCAGAATTTTAAATCAGTCTTTGTTAATAAGGTCACTCCAATCCTTGATTAGATTTGTGTTCTGTACTCCATCCAACCAGACAGATACTCTGGAAGTCAGGACCCTAGAACTTCAACGTTGCATTTTAAGAGTGGTTGCACTAGTGTTCTGTGAAGAGGATGATCCACTCACCTCCATGCCATGACACTTTGAGACATGAAGTCCCAAACTGGAGTGTTCCTAGATTTACCCTCTGCTTAGCAGCTCCCATAGCTACTTTCAGCATGAGCAGCTGCTGGTTTTTTTGCTTCATGCATAGTAAATGCATATTTAGGTGAAAAAAGAAAACTTTATGCTATATATAAATATATAAACATATTACATACACCAATGCATGCAAAGATCTATATTTTTCCTACCTTTGAAAGGATTTGATTTGGAGCAGAACATTCCTGGATCTTGTACCCAGCTCACTCAGTAATTAAAAAGCACTTTCAAATCTCACCACATCTCACTTTGGCATATTAAAAGCAGAATAATGTACTTGGAAACAAAATTTTACTTGGAATTCTAGTAAGTTTTCTCAGAACTTTAAAGGCAAAACAAATAGTTTCAATAATAACAAAAAAAAAGATTCCCGCAAAAAAGCCTTAGAGTTTTCATCAGCTTCTCTCAAAAGACCAGTAGTTCATTAAAAAGAGGAGAAAACCCTGACTTTTTGCAGACCTAGTTCTGTATTCACCCTTAATCAATTACAATGGCTTGTATTTACCTATTAAATGTCATCTCACTGGTTTCTATTTTCTAATGATCTGACTCCTCCTTGCTGAGTCTATACTAACTTTACCAGCACATTCATTGTCCTTACATTGTTATTTGCAGTACCTTGCCTAGTCTGGTGACATCCTGCCTCAAGACACACATCAATTATAGCTGCTCCAGTGGAGAACAGGTGTGACTGGAGGTCTATAGCATAAGACTATGAATAAAGATCAAAGAGCAGAGACAAAAGAGAAGATGACATGTAAAACTTCATTGAAAAGTTGAATTGTTAAATCTTCTGTATGTCTGTGGTAGACCAACCAAGAACCTCCAGGATCTAATTGCAGTGAAAGACTTTTGATTTAAATATTTAAAAAGCTCTGTTGCTGGAAGAGTAGACAGAGACTGCAGCTGCCTAGCTATTGGCACTGACATGGGTTAGTTTATCCGCTTTTCTGCCACCATCTTTTCATAACTTTCTTTTTTGTGTCCCCTTGATCCTTGATCCCTACTTCCAGTTCCTGGAAAACTGTTCATATGTGGACTAGGATCTGAACAAGCAGTTATTCTGAATGCTGATACCACATGCCACCCTTACACACCCTTACACACCTCCTGGTCATTCTGGTCCTTCTACAAGCAGACCTTCCCATTACTACTTTGCTCATAACAATTTTGATATTTTGGTATATCTACTAGTTTAGTAGTTATCTTCCATCCTTTCCAGTTATGCTACCCTTTATACTCCTTTATTTTAGTTCTTCCCATTCTAACAAGAGAAATCCACATTATTAGCCTTCCCAATTCCAGTCTCTCCTGGATACCTCAAAACAACTAAGAAAATCCACAGTGAGGGCACACAAGGGAACTGTCATTGTCAGGGATAGAAAGAGAATTTCCCTGAAAGCAGCAGAGAAGCAGTTCCTCAGGTAGAGAAGAGAGCAAAGTACCAATATAAGGATTTCTTTCCTAATCTACAATATATCAGGGCCCAACGGCATTTTCATACTGTTGCTTGTGGTTTAGTAACACCTAAGGTGGAGAGCTTAGTTGCAGACTATTTGCCTGCAGAGGTCTGGCTGCAGCAGATCAGTGAATACCAAACCATGAGAGATGCCACCCTCATATGAGTTATTCATATGGTGAATTGAGGTGTAAATTATTGCTCCTGGACAAATCAGACAATATGGACACAGAGCAGCATCACCACATGGTTCCATGGCTAAATTTACTGACTTGCTCTCTACAAGGAGATGTGTAAAAAGGTTGGGAGATCCAGCTGGATTTGGAACAGGCAAATAAACAGGGAAGTACATTTCTAGAGAGATAAGATTGGCACTAGGGGAAAATATAAACATCAAGACATTCCACACTGAAGTGAATGAATCTTTATGTAGCAGAGCTTTAGCACCCTGATGGAAAAGGCAGAGTGGGAAGGTCATATATTATTTCTGCCTATAGTCTAGCAGAACTTTTCAGCTTGATCCTTGGAGCCCTGGTATAGTCTGTTCCTGGGGGCAATCTGAAGCTAACTTTGAGAATTATGTTTATTACCAGTGGATCCAAATGTACCACATGAGGTTCTGTGACACTCCATGAATGAATACATATGCACAGCCCACAAATGGGAAGAGGCTCAAAATTGCCACTCTAATAACTACACTTAAATTACTGATCAGGTTTGGATTCAAGAAGCTAAAGCTTCGATTCCAAAACATAGCCTGAGGCCACAGCATGTCTGAAGAACAGGTTTGACAGATGAGTCTCTCATAGTGCTTCACTGACTAATGGGATTAAAGGGTTTTCATTAAATCAGTTGTAGTTATAAGGCTTTCACCTTATTGCACTTGCATCTTAAAAAGCTAAGTGTTACTGTACGATTTGATACATTGAACTGGGAAAAGATTAGCAGCCAGTTTGAAGTTTTCCATTGAAAGTAATCCAGTATCAAAAGCCTCACTCGAACCCCAGGAGTTCAGGAGTGAGTCTGTTTTGAATTTTTGTATTCAGACCAAGGATCATCCTTTCTGGCTCTGGATGAGTCAAAGTGCTTTTCAAATGAAAACATCCCATATTTAAGTTCTTATAGGCTCATGTATAAAACCACTTGATTTAGGTCTGTAGCTATCCTAAATTACGCAAGCAGTGATAATTAAGAGTTTCAAGGTGTATGAGGTCACATGTAGGAATCAAGTAATGGAAGATGTAGAAGGCAGTTGATGTAAAATTCTCAGTGGTCATCAAATGCTGGATTTCCTTCATTTCCACGATACTACGCTTTCCACTATGTCTGGTGGATAATTTACCTGCTGGTAGGCTACCACTGGCAGAAATTCTGGGATTTTGCAATAGATTTGATGGTCAAATTCTAAGATAGACATTGAGTGTAAGGAAAAAGTGCCTTGATGATCAGCTAAGCCAGATGAGGAACCAGGGACTGTAAGCTTAGACCTCGGAGCTGTCAGTCACTTGATGCCATCTTAAATCTCTACCTTAATTTCTTCACGACACCGGAAGGGGGTGAATAAGCTACACAAATTAATAGAAAGGCCTCAGTGTTTTGAGGTACCCTGTTAGGAAATATAACAGGATGGGGAGGGGGACAGTTTATTAACATACACATGCACATTTTCTCCATTATCTGTAACAGCACGCAATGGGGAGGATGTTCAGCATGACTGCTGCAGCCTGACTGAGCGTCTCACTCAGGTTATTACTGAGCTACTGGCATTAACAGAATGTGATACCTTTTCCACTGTAGTCTCTGCCTACTGAGGCATTTGTGAGACACATTAGAATGCAGAAAGATGTACACGGAGAAGGCTTAATGTTATATTAGAAAGCTCCAAAATGTCCTCAGGCAGTTATATCAGCAGCTGTATGTTATCACTATACATTTAAGGAAAAGCAGTAAGTACCTTTTGTCACAGTCTCCCATGGTCACAGCACTAGCTGTAGCAGCTAGTCAGAAGCTACTCAGACTGTAATCTACCAGCAACTTTAAACTCCACTACCATCCTTCTTCACCTCACTCATGGGCAGCTACAGTCCAGATTTCTGGACACCTAGGTAGTAGGGCAATAATCGTAAGCTACTCAGGAAAAGCACAAATTTGAAAGTGTCAGCAGATGTTTTATTGAGCATCTTGAGCAAATTTCACAGTACATAGCTCTTACAATTAGCAGCACAGTATTAAAACAGAATATGCAAGTACTTTAAAAATCCCAAATAACAACTTACTATGCTCTACAAGAGTACTTCATGCTAGGATTCTGAGTTATTGATCCAGTTCAGTTTCTCTACTCCCTGCTCAGGATGGCAGGAAGCTCCGTGTAACCTCTTCCTGGTGACTGCCGTACAAAGGACCCCCATACAACAGATCCCTTGCCACATCATTAGTTGGAGAAAAATTCAAGAAAAGCCACAGTCAGTATTTGATGCTGCACCTAAAAGTCATCTGGGACATTCAAGAGAAATAATTTTACAAAGAAGAAGACTGCTGCCTCTGTATCCTGAAGAACTGTTATGTCACCTCAAGAAAACCCTCTCCCTCTTTATGGGGAAGAAGGTGGCCCATGCTATCTTCATATTCACTGTAACAAGGGCCTGTATGTGCTACAGTAGAGCTACACATGATGGAACGATACACTCCCAGAGCTCACATAACTGTGGGGAGAAACAAATGAAATATTAGCAGCCTATATTGCCTGGGCCATGCTTTTCTTTCTAACCAGGATATTTCAGAAGCATTAGTCCAAACACTTTAGTTCAGCTGCTCAGAATTTTTATTGAACTGCTGTGGCCTTTTGGCCCAGTTTCTCTGGGAAAATGCTTTTGTCAAGACACAGACTGAAAGATAGAGCAAGTTACTGAAGGAAAGAGGAAAGGAAGGAAAAGAATCTTAAGATTTTTCTGCACATACAACTACTCCTTTTAGAAAGGTAACCGAAAACAAGCCATTGACTGCAGAGGTGAGAGGGAAGGAAAGCATATTTTAGTGAAGAGATTTATTAAGGCTTGTCTTTTCTTTAACTGCAGCTGTACACAAGATTGACATATCCTGTAAGCTAACTTTGATAAAGTCCCTAGCCTTCCTGCAGCAATGCAAGTAAGGCCATTTCACTGCATTTACAACTGTAGTTTACAGGATTTTTTACTTTCATATCCCATCCCAAGTTGCTAGCTGTCTCTCAGGTCAGTGTTTTACTAGCTTGTAGTCTGTCAGCTAGTGTCTGCAGTATCCACTTCCTAACAACTCTGCCAAGATAAAAACCAGAATAACAGAGCAGAGTAGAGTTCAGAAAGCAGATGTCTCTTGACCCCTGACCCTGAATGAGAGGCCTCAGGTAAGTTTGAGTTATACTGATCCTGAAGACAAGCAAAAATATGAGCAGAGACTGTAAATTCTGGATATGTCTCAAATACTGGCACCCAGGAGGACAATCTTGGCACCAGAGCAACTATATGGTCCCTATCCAGTGAACACAACTGGCAGATAGAAAAGAATAAATGATAACCTGGCACAGGATGGTCCCACAGCCACTACTTATTTTTTTGAATGGCAGTTTTGATTTATAAATTAGGAATATCTTCACTTGAAGTCAAATGAAGTAATCATAATCTGAGTAATCATTGACAGTTCATGAAAACATAGCACCAGAAAGCTCCTCCTAGGAACTTAGAAACAGCCATACCTTGGTTATTTTTGAAGATCTTTATCTAACCACTTAAAAATGTGAGGCTGATCTAACACATTCTTTAGCTGCCTATTAAAGTAACTTGTCTACAATTACTTCACTCTCTTCACCCAGACAGATGGTAAATTATTTAACATTTCCCCTTACTCCCAAGTAAATGAGCCCCCATATCTCTCTGTATTTCAGTGGCTCCTCTGAGAGGCTGTTCTCACAATGCTTCTTTTCCTTAGAGCTCCTTTCTCCTGAATTTTCTCTCCCATTTCTCCCTAGAGCTGTTAATAAGACTGAGGAAAATGCCTCGTTATTAGTACTGCTCTCCTTCTATACAATCATTTCTCTGATTCTTCCATCAGGACTGTTTTTCTCCTCTTCCATTTTCCCTTTGAAGCAGAATGAAACTCTTGCCATTTGCAGATCATTCAATCCAACAGGTCTTCCTTAGCACTGCTGCTGAGTCATTCACCATTTATATTCACATATTTTATTCCTCCTTCCTAAGGGGAAAACTCTACATTTGTCTTCAATTCCATCTGGCTCATTTTGGACAGTATCTTCACTTGATCAAAACCCTTTTAATTTCTAAATTGACCTTCCCAAGCTCTTGAAGTCAGTCTCAACTAGTGAAAATGCTGCTATATTCCAAAACCAGCAAGGAAGGAAGAGAGGAGAGTTGCACTGCAGTGGAACTAACATCACTAGGCCACAGGATGATGGTATGTTGTCACCATAATGAGTTACATGTGGCTTGAGTTGTGTGATGTGAAAGAATCATGCTCAACTGCTAGCACATAGCAACACATTTTGTTGTTATTACAGGTAGAGTTTCTGAATATTAATGTAATGTAGTAACTTTGGTTTTGAATTGAGGTTAACCTTGTGGAAAATAAAGTACTTGGACCTTTTAAGTTAAAGGAAATACATGGTCAAAGTGCTGCAAAAGATTGTAGGAGTTGTCTATACATTTACACAGAAATATTCTATGTTCTCTATTCAAACTGAAGTGCAACTCAACTGCCTCCAAAGAACAGTCAGAAAAAGTACTTAAGATCTACGATGAATTTCAGCAACAAACATCAGTATTGCCCTAGAAGGAGCTATCTCTTTCATTATACCTTCTTCATACTCAGGAGCTGTGAGATGTCTTTATTTTCAACATGCCTTCAGCAGTTCTGGAACCTGTCTTGTCTCCATGACATTTCTGTAAACATCCTGTAGATGTTTACAGAACATACCTATCTCATAACACAGTGAAACAATTAATACTCAACTGCACTTAGTAAATACCATGACTTACACATTAGGAAGTAATGCTTGCTGAAGGTGTAACACCGTCCTCCCATTCTGGCTTTGACTTCAAGTTCCAGGTTATACTTGGAAACTTACCACTTTTAAGTGTTTGTTTCAAGGCTATGTTTCAAGATACTCCCCCAAGATGAAGGGTTGGACAGGGAAGAAAGGGTGAAATGGAAGAAGAAAAGATTTAATTCTTCATAATAACACTTCATAATAATCATGTCCTATTTTATTAGCAGAACTCAGTATTCAAAATGGGCAGCTAGGCTTCACATTGAGCCTTAAATTCCCCAGACATAAGTTAATGGTAAAACGCCCTGCAGACACTTGACTTGTTATGGACTTAACCAAGTCTAAGAAGAAATACTTAATGATCACAGCAGGCAAAACTTTGCCCCTTGTCCTGACCAAGGAACAGGTTGGTGGTAAGAGATGTGAGACTTTTCAGCTTATATTCATAAATATTAAATTAATAGACCCGCAAGGATCTTAGGCTGTCAGAGCAGATGAGGCTAAGAGTCTCTGTAGAATGGAAATGCACTTAAACAGATGAAGGAGAGGATTTCTGAAACGGTGGAGGAAGAGATCAGGGCCAAAAAGTCTCTGTAAAGGAGAGGTGAGAAGAGAAAAACACAGGATTTTTAAAATATTCATATAGATAAGATGAATATACTTTGTCTACATAGTCATTTATAAAAATATTATTAAAATTTATTAAAAAAAATTATAAAAGTATTTTTAAAAAATATTTTTAAAGTATTCTAAACACATATATCTTCACATAGAAGGTTGCAAGAGCAATTCAAAGAATGTCAGAGCTTTGGTAATTCAGACAGGACTCCAGTAACCACATGTAACAGAACTAAAGCCATTGCTTCAGATAATCCAGAAGCAAAGCAATGCTGAAGTGATGCATACTTCTGGAGCAACATAAGCCACTGTGATAGACAGTAAATGAAGGCTTTTAATCAAGGCCAGAACTGCAACAGGAGACAAAAAATCATTCTTCTGCTTCTAAGAATGGCACTGATAAAAATATTGTTTGCATCTTTCAAAGTCAACCCTTTATAACAGTAAAGTCAGTATTAGGGTTGATAGTCTGCTATAGGAGGACTTCTAATTACTTAACTCACTTGTCTTTAGAGAGGTAGAACTCTTCTGATAACAGCCCATGCAGGCTAATCATAAGGAAATTGTAAGTTAATACTAGGTCCAATGCTTTTCAGACTCCCCAGCTTGCTGTAGCTTCAGAAAGAACATGAGAAACTTGATAGATCTTTCAGTGATTCCATGTTGAATGATAGGTTATGCCAGACATTCCCTAAGATGGACCTAAGATATATCCCAATCTTAAATAGAAGACAGAACACAGATGGGCTCAGCAATTACATCTCCTTCCAGTCAGTTAGTTAGAGGTACCCGTCCTCAAAAAGGACCAGCTAAACCCACCAATTAGTTAAATTCTCCTGCGTACATGTAAGCATTTGCAAATAGTCATGGTTTTCTATGCAAGGTTTTCTCACGTTTGCGAATGAATGGCCTTTAATGCCATTTATTCTTGAAGGGTATTTAGTGGTTGCCAAAAAATCAGTACAGTCTAGTTTTCAGTCATAAAGGCTCGGGAAAATTCAGAGAAGCTTCCTATAAGGCACACGGGTAACTATCAGCTTTTGCCAGTACAGCTTAAGAAAGTCCTACACAGATTTACCCACATCCACAGTCTGAGCTTGTGCCCTAATCTTCAAGGTACAAAGCATTTGAAGCCACCACACCTTCGATACAGAAAACAGAGCTGGTGTCTCACATTTTTGTATGGCCACCAAAAAATGAGCACTTTTACCTCTCAGGAAGTCAGTGAGGTATGCAGGATTTCATAGCATTTGAGACACAGGCTGATGCACTAGACTGAAGGTAAACCTAGGAGGAAAGAAGCAGGAGGAACTGAGGTGAATCCACATGGGCTATTAGCCCCACATTAACACTTATATAGCACATTATTTCACCATTTGCCAATGCTCAGATGAGCCCTAACCTGTAGCAGATGACTCAGGATGAACTAACTGGAGGAGTGTAGGGAAAGGGCTGGGGTACTTTTAGACATTTGAAACATGGGCATAAAAACAGTGAGGATACAGAAGTTCAAGATAATCTAAAAGATCCAATTTTAAACTTGGGAGCTACCTCAAGCTGTTTACAATCCACAGCTCCACAGAATTTCTGCAGAGGGGTTAGATGCACCTTTGTGATATCGTAAGTGACACAAAAACACAGACCTTATGGCTGGAGCTGTGCCACTTGCACCAGAAAAAAATTTCAAATGTTACTATATAAACATCAAAGGGGTTCTACTAAACACCCTCCATTTCTGTATGGGTTTTGAGTAACAGCCAGAGCAGCAAGCTTTATGCAAGTGATGGAGGAGCTTCAGACTAGATGAAGATTATCAGTCCATTAAGAACCTGCTGGCAGGTAGAATCCACCAGAGCTAAATTGCTATCAGTTAAGCACTTTGCAGAAGAAACATATAGAGAAAGGAGTTTGTCAAGTTGCCCGAACTCCTAGCATCCTCTGAAGGGCAGGATCATATTTGCCTCTCCCATACAAATCTTCCAGTAAGTTACCTGAAAATGTAATGTTGTGCAACAATCCCAGTGTTCTGGCATCTCATATTGCTGCCTGCCACCAGACAATTCTCATATTCTGTCGTCTCCAGCCTCCTGCACAGGAGGAAGCAGAAATAGCATTACAGAAGTGTCCAAAAAGCGTGACTTCATATGGAAATTCAAACCCCCTCATGAGCATTTTTCCATGAATGTCTAGTAACATGGGGAGGGTGTAGGACAAAAAATTAAAGGGGACATTTTCATGACAGTCTCATTAGAGGATTTCATGACACAGATTTAAGGAAAAGGTTGCATTACTATTTAAGATAAGAAGTAGACCTGCAAAAGATAAAGGTGTATTTCTTTCACTCATCTGTTTTGGGGTTTTTTAATGTTAAATACATGAAAGCATCCAGAAGCTGTTTTAGTGCCTTCCTCAGGGAAGGCTGATCATATTTAAGATGGCTTACCCCAAACCTAGATTACCTTAATGGTAAGATTTTACAGAGAAAAATCTTCACAATCCCTTCCTACAGAGGATATGGTTCCAACAGCAGAGGGAATTGCTACTGAACAAAAGCATTATTTTTGATGCCTGCCACCATGCCTCTTGGTTAGATGCAATGAGTCCAAGTTAGTGGTGGTACATTCATCCTTGTAGAGGCCACAGAAAACTGACCATCAGTTGTACACTGGATTGCCACAGAGGACAGCAGCCAGTAAATCATCATTTGTGAAGTGCCATCTGTCCTCTCCTCATAGTTCCCTTTGATTGGGAAGAAGGAGAGCAAGCCAACTTTGGTATCTTCCTATCCAAGGACCTGTTTTACACATATGTCACTTCCCTTCAAACAATTTTGTATTTCCTACTACTAGCCAACAAGCAATCAGGCTACATTTCTATAGCAGGTTTCAAGAGAGGAAGCGTTAATTGCCTGCAGCTCTTCAGGACAGAAACTGTGTTTTATTAGGATAAGTTATACAGCATAGGACCAGGAGTTTAACTAGCTGCTTTAGCCAACATCATACTGGATCTGCCAAGTCTGGCACGTGTTATAGAAATTTCTTGCTCATCATCCCTGAAGTCTGCAGGTGTTGCCAATGCCCAATAGCAAAGGGTGAGGTGATATCTGGCCCACAACAGCTGGTTCTGATGAAATTGCCTCACTTAATGTCATCCTGGAGTAAGGCCTAGAGGGCTGTCAGGGAGATGACAAAGTTTTCTGCCAGAAAAAATTGAACTGCATTTGTGAAATGCATCAATTTCGACAGCAGAATACTTCCGTGGTTTAGAAGGCAGAATGGAGGGGTAAGGAAGGATCAACCTAGAATAACCATCCTAGGAACTATACTTTATGTATTGCAGTTACATGCCCCTGCCCTATGAAGTTCAGGACTAAAGCACTGAGACTAACACGCTCAGGCAGCATTGCCTAATAACAAAGGCAAGCCCAGAGGTCTCCTGCTGGACTGTTTCATTACATGGTCAACATAAGGAGAAAAACTCACTCAGCTGCTTATCTGACCTTTCTGGAAGTGGCTGTGTTCAGCAGGTGACTGAAGTACAGGGTTTATTTGTTTGGCTTTTCTTTGAAAACCAGTAGTTTATTCTATTACTTTCCTATTTTAGAGAGACTTCAAATTACTCCACTCAAGTCATGGAAATAGGAGAGTGCTTTCTTACACAGTTTCAATCACCAGATATTATATTCAATACTGCCTCCCTCCCAGGAGGGTATCGAACCAGCTACTTCCTGGATTAACGTGTAGTTCAAAGGAAAGGAGCTCTCTGCATTTAAAATCCTAGTTGCAAGCCTCCTTATGGCAAGAGGGGGAAGAACATTTGAGTAGCTGTAACTTGCTTTCAATGGAAGACAAGCTTTTTAGGATTTAGACCTGAAGGGTGGGGGACTTTGGTGATTTTTTTGTTGTTGACATAAATTTTAAATTCCTTAGGAATACCATCTAGCTACAGCCACCACGAAAGTCACACAATTGTCCTAAAAAAATGAAAAGTATGCTTATACAATAGAAATGGTGCAAAGATTTTAATTCATTAACCCTTTTGCGATGTTCTAGGGCTATCTAGGAAAAATCACCTCATGGTGGAGGATACAAACTGTGAATGGATTCTGAGATAATGGCATTTTGTTTCTATTGCACTACCTACAGAACTGGGCATGAATGTTTCCTCCAGATGTTTCACTTCAAGTGGCACTAGCTTTACATCAAGACATCTGTACAACTGTTCCAAAGACTGAAGAACTCTCATGGCTAGGCCTTAGTGTCATGTTCCACAAGACCATGTGAGTAGCTAATTATGAAATATTTTGTTCTTCCCCATTACTAATCTTCCTTATCACTGTCATTTCTGCACCTGTGTTCCTATAGCAATGCAGAAAAATACAGTCATACCACAATTCTTCCCTCTATGTTCTGCTTAAGAGAAAATAATACAGTGCAAGGCAGCATGTCAGGGCAGAACAACACTCCATATTCTTCTCTTTGCAGCATCTACCACCAGAGAGATGTTTCAAGAAGTTATACTATCTTGATTTCGACTATGATTTGCTTTTTGTTTTTATCCTCATTACTTTAAGAAGTGTCCGCAGTTATTTTTTGTTTCAAGAGCTGAGAAAGTCCCCACAGAAGTCCTTACAATACCTGCAAGTATTTCTCTGCTACAGATGTTCTAGCTGACATGGCACATGGTAGACTCAGCAAGTATTTCAGTTCTTTTTCATGGGAAGGCCTCTTTTCCATTAAACCAAAAGGTTGTCTAAGATATTTGAGAGAAGAGACAAAAAACTAAGGCAACTGTGTGTTCTGCCTAATCCTCCTCTTATTTCTAAGAATACAGTTGCTATCTACAGTGGCAACATTTCTCTCAAGTCTTCGGAGTCCTCTACTATGCTTCTAGCTGCTCTGGAGTAATTTGTTGCCTAGATGACACCACTCTTTACCACTAAACCTAAAGAAGGGACCTCTCTTCATCAGAGTTTTCCCCTTACATTAGCTATCGCTTCCTTGCACTTCAATTTGGGAGCTGGCAGCTTTACTCTGAGGTAAAGACCTTATCTTCACACACCAAGAATCACACTAAAGATAGTCAGTCATGCTTTTACCATACTGATCTTCACCTCTCAGAGGAGTCACAGTGAAGAATCACACTGAAGATAGTCAGTCATGCTGCTACCATACCGATCTTCACTTCTCAGAGGAGGAAGGAAGCAGCAATTCTGCTCTTCTGGAACATGGAGCACAGGAAAAGCTAGGATACTTGCAACAAGTGTTTGTGCTGACCACAGAGCTGCCAAACACTTTTTATTGCTGCCATCAATTCTGTTCCTTCAAGAGAGGACATACATAACTCTTTTGGCTCCCAGTGATCACAGCTGGACTGCTGAGCTCTTACCTTCAGAGAAACAGTGAGATACTTAACAGCAGCTGAGACCACCTTTACTTTTATTTTGTTTTTCAGATTCTCAGGAATCCCACTGTCCAGGCAACATTACATGATAGCACTCATCATGTTTCAAAGGCAAAAAAAGACCCAGCCAAAGCCATCATTCCATGGTTTATATGCTTTCCTTTTCAATGTAAAGGAATCTGGAGTGTGACCACATACCACAAACAGCTGAAAGGTGAAGAGCCAGGCTCAAAAAGTAGACTCTTAAACCCTGTTTTCTTTGTAACCCAAGGGATTTGACTCGTGTCTCTTTTTGACCCATGTTTTGTAGGAAGAGGCAATGGGCACCAGAAAGACTAGTCTAAGTGGCTTGTGTGCCACCACTGCTCTGTTATTTATCCTCCACAACCCAGCGCTCAGAGGATAACAAAGGAGCATGAGCAGTTCACGTCAGTATTGCCAAAAAACTGTCACCCAGCCATTGACAATAGATTTATAGCATTTGAGATAGTTAAATGTACAAGCCTGATAGTCATGAGGAAAGGGTTATAATTTTCCCTATCTTAAAAAGCAGGAAAGATAAAAACACCTTGACAGAGGCTTGAAGCTCTGCTTCAGCTTCAGAGGCTGATACCTCCCCTTTCTATCCTGCGGTCTAATAGCTAACAAGTATATTTGTCATCCTAGGCAGTCGTAGGAAGTCACTGAGCTTTGAGCAAATATCTACCTAGAGGTCATCGACATGTTGGGAGGGGAACAGCAGCTATCACAGTCCTCTGCTGCTGAGATCAGGCCACCACCAGCAGCATTACACAAGAGGACAAAGTAGAAAAGGTAGAGAAGTGACAGTTAAAATGCGTCAGACTCCCAGGTGATAGCTACAAGCCTACAGCCAAGTTGTCTATCTTCCCCATCCCTGTTCCAAGGGGAGCACTTAAAAAGCCACTTTATATACATAATAATAATCTTCTGAGAAAGCAATTAGTGTTTCTCACTCAGCTTTTGCAATCAGCTAGCTCTGTGCAGATAGCAGAGTCTTCACCATTCACTGCAGGTTTCAGTGGTATCATTTCCACCACATGAACTCAAGAGATGCAGAAGAGATGCTTGCAGAAGAATTCTGAGGCCTGGACATACAAATCCTTGCACAAGTCAGACAGCAAGGATGGTTTCGGAGAAAAGCTTGGGCTTGTCTCAAACCTGTCTTCCCTTCACCCAGAAGGGTCACAAGCTGCTGCCACATGTCATTATAGCTTAAACTGCTCTCACACCATGCTTGAAAACTGATCTCTGGAGTAAGAGCATAACAGTTGTTTGAGGAGAGTTTTCACAGGCAAACTAAAGATAGTATTACAGTCCTGGATTTGAAAGAGGTCGTTTTTCTAACCCTCATGGTTAGGTCAGTTTTATTGCTGATGCCTCTGTAACTAAGAAACTTGTTGCCACCCTCCGCTTACCTGCAATGAAAGCAGAGTTTTGGAAGCTGTCACACTACTCCATAGCCTGGTGCTCCTGTATGTTTTACTCCTCCTTCCACCCATATAGCAATCATAGGCACTTTCCTTATAAGCTTTAGCTCATCCATTTCTAATGCCAGTTCAATGACCTCTAGAGGAACCGGGTGAGAGATAACCAGCTTTTATTCCTAGCTGCTAATTTGATGTACATCCCACCAATTGCCCTTCTCTTAGGAGAAGGATCAGCCTTTAAGACCAGGTAGGATCAGGTCTTAGAGAAGCTTACAGCAATCAGAGGCTTAGCTGCTTTCACTAGATGGGGGATGTTTACTGACCTGGAGCCTGAATGTTGCTGTGAAGCAGGTACTGAGGGCTCACAGACCTAGCAGAGGGAGCCAGACATTTCACTGATTTGCCCATGTGCATTATGGGCTCAGCCTTTCCCTCCAGGAAGCATTATGATGCCTGCTCCATGGGTAAAACAGAAGAATAACAAGGGCAGAACAAACCTGCAGCCCTTTGGGCCACAGCTTTAGCAAGCAACAGCCATCTCAGTGGGACAAACTGAGAGCTCACACTAAGGAGCTGGCAGTTTCTCTTTTACAATGTCTTCACACCATTTTAAACTGCAGCGAACCAGGCCCCACAGGTACGAAACACAGAGGACTAAGGGAGGGCAGTGATAGATTGGGAAAGCAAAGTTCTCTCAATTTTACACTTGGTCACCCAGCTTTATCTAGAGACAAGAGGAAATCTCATTCCATGTAATTCACTTACCCACAGCACTCTGAAGGGAAATCATTGCAGTGCTGTTTGTGGGAAGGGCAAGAGGCAGGCTTTTCCAGCAGTAGCAAAGGATGTGATGGTCTCCCAGCACAATCACATCTCTAAAGCTATTAGGAGCCCCTAGGATCAAAGAAAAGAAACACTACACAGCATCTAAAACGTGCCTCTTGAATGGGTCTTTTTCCACTTTCCTACCTCTGTCCTATACTTGCTGCCCAATAGTTCAGTAAAAAAAACCCCACACTTGTTTGCACAAGAACAATTCCATACTGCTAATTGAGCTTCAATTGGTCAGAATTAAGGCTTGTGTCCTGCACACTTCAGTTATGGAATGACTGTCATGGTTTGACCTCGGAGTCAAGAAAGAACCATGTATCTCTTGCTCCAGCTGCCCCTTTGGGGGGGTCGACTCAGGGCAGGAAAAGAAAAACAACACTCATGGATTGAGACAAAGGCAGAAGGCAAAGGTTTAACAGAACAGCAAAGGCAACAAGAGAGGGAAAACACCAATAGGAGTATGTATAGATCCCATTATGGTACCACCGAGCTCTCCCTGTCCCCTTTCCCTGGCCAGCTCCCAGCTACAGCCTTGGGGATGGCTTAGGTGGAAATTGGAGGGATATCTGTGTCCCTGCCAGAATTAACCCTGTTCCAGCCAGAACCAGGACAGGTTGCTACATCCTCCGCAGGGTTGGTAGTGAGATAATCTATCTGCACCTCACTGTTTTAAATTGTCATCACCTGCTCCAATTTTGCCTGATTTTATTTGTTCTGAAATTAGTTTCCTAAATCCCTCCTTATTTCCTAAAGAAAAGCAAACCAATTTCAGAATGGGAAAAGAGAGGCAGCATTTGAAAAATATTCTTCACTCTCATTACATGGTAAGAATAATTTTACATTTTATTTCCCCCTCCAAACAAAAAAATAGATGAATGTGTGCAGGGAGAAGGGAAAGGTCTGAATCACACAATAGGCAAAGTTTTATATTGCCTGCTCACACAGAACTGATCAATAAAACATAGACCTTGACAAATAATGCAAATGCTTCCTATAATGTTATATCCACGTATTTGCAGCATTTTTAGATTTCACAGTTTGTGATCACGTCTCAAAGAGAACTGACCCCTGTTTGTGTGGATGAATGTATAGACATATGCATGAAGCATACTGTATAAGGAAAACAGATGTATTAATTGTAAGAATTTGGGAAGTATCTCCACTATCACAGCCACATGCAAACATCCACACCCCCCTTCAAGGCTCTGTGGCTCTAGAGTCAAAAAGGTGCCCAGAGAGGGAGGTAACTACCATGCTGGGAATTTGGATACTTTCCCTTTGAGAATAAAATTTTACAAAACATGCAGTGGAGAAGTGTGGTAAAATACCAAAAGCTTATCAAAACCAAAAGAAGAACAGTCCCATGCAAAATGAGATCCATTTAAGTAGACAAAGACTGAGATAATGCAAAAGCATGAAGAAGGGAAAGAAAGTAGAAACAGAAGACCTTTTCCTATAAACGCTGCTTTCATCCCTGGAGAGGTGTTGTGCCTCTCTACTCATCCAATGAGTAGCAGGTCTGGCTACCTAGAGTGGATCAATACTGAAGTATCAGATCTATGATAGCCACTCAAGTGTACCTCTACTTCAAGATCCCATCTTTCTTTTTTTAAGATCACTGTTTCTTACCTTAGTTCTAACATCACATCTACAATGAGGTAAATGCAAGCACAGAAAACGCTGCCACAGGACAGTTAGTGCACAGAAAGTATGCAGGACCGCTTAACTCACAGTGATTCCTTTCTGTTAACTTACCACAGAGCCAGCTTGAGTAGATGCAAGAATTGAAAACATTAAAATATGCTTGCTTGTACAGCAAAATTATGAAATTATCTTGTTTGTGGTAAATTTTAGGTTTCCGAGGTATCTCTCTGCCTACAGAACTGCAGTCATCCTATGAGACAGAGCCACGTGGATGTCACAGAAAACACGTTTTGGTCTCTTCAACTGAGACCTTTCTACTTTTTTTCTATTTTAATGTAACATAGAGACATTTTATATTGAAGGGAAATGAAGAAGTGAAATAAAAAAATCACTAGTTAAGTTATATTGTCCAAAGGAGAGAAATATTGCAAATAAACAAATCACATGATAGGAAACAGTAGGAATTAGCTTTTTAAAAAAAGCTTTCAAGTTTGAGTTCTTTGTGGTATCTTTTGTTTATTTCAATAGTTCATTTTGTTTATGAACTGCCTGTCTTGTGTGAATAAAATCTTCACCTTGGGGATCTACTACTACAGATTTTTTGCATAGTGAGTGGGATTTTCAAAACACTTTAACATTAACACTGTTCTGTTTCCCCCTGAAGTCATGAAGTGGCATTTTATCATCAATGGCAATGAAAAGAAAATAAAGCTTATCTAGAGTGCTTCTAAAAATCACCTTCCCACACACAATTTTCCACTTCTGACAGTGTTCACCTAGGAATTTGTATGTACCAAGCATGCTGAGGCACTTTGGAACTTAGGGTGAAAAAGTAATATTTCTAGTTCAGGTCCATGTTGGAAATACATTTCAAGGAAAAAAAAAACAACCAGGAATTGCACAAAAACCCAAAAGAAATGAAGAGTTTTGCTCAGAGCTACAGAAAGCTTCTCCACAGGAGCAACAGTCTGATCCAAGACAGACTATTTAAGGATAGTAAGATAAAATGAAACCAGAAGACATTTAGTCTGAATTAAGGCACACCTCCTGCTCACTGAAATTTGTAAGATAGTGCGTTTTTCTTACTAGAGGGAATAAACTAAACACAGTTCTGTCCAGTCTGACAGTTGCATACAAAGAGAGTGGTATAACACTTATTATCTGTAGTTATAATTCTGCATTACTGAAGAACTTTGGCATGCAGGAGCCTCAGAGTTGCTTTAAACCAGCCAGCCCTTTGCCAAGGAGATGCAATGTTCATCAGCATGAAAGACTATTATATAAGATGATAAATTCCTTATTTCATATCTGAGAAAACTGGTACAGAAAAGGGAAATGATGGCCCTAGATCACAGGTCTATGGCTTTTTTATTGTTCTCCCATTAATGAGCAGGGCATTTGACCCTTTTAGACTTGCATGGACTAACTGGTACCGGGGTGCAGTGATTTTTATTTGCTGCGTTCCTGTGCCTGCCATGGTGGAGAGGCAAGGGACATGACAGAATGGTTTCCAGGCTTGTGCCTGAGAAGAGGAACTCAGCTTTGTTGCAGTGTGCTCCTGCCTTCACATCTCCGTTTGCACAGGCAGCATCCTAAGGGGATGGTTACTTCTCATTGCCAGCTCTCATTATGCTGCCTGAGCATCACTGGGGCCTGTGGTATGACTTCAAGTTGCATTTGTCATCAGCATTGATGCAGCATTAGGAAAAGCTCCTGCGTCTCTGACTGCACGTGTCCAAGGCAGTGGAGATGCAGCCCTACCAGCCTGACATGCTGATTTGTGCATTAGCAGTGTCCATGTGTCCACAGCAATAGCCGCCAAATCAGGCCAAACCACTGGGGCATGTGATACAAGGTCTGCATTGGAATCGGGCACCTTTGAGGCAAAGGGGATGAACTGAAAACACAACTTGCATCTGCCGTCTGAGATCTAAGCCTGGGATTGAGATCAGGGGAAAGTAGGAAGCATTCACTGACACTCCAAAAGAAAAATCTGAGTGCCTTGACATTCAATGAGCCAAGGTCAGCAGTGCAGAGCATTGAGACCTAGTGTTGGGAAGCAAGAGAGGGAGAGGGGTAAAGAGCCTGGAGAGATGTTTGCTGGTGTTGCAAGCATCTCTTGGTTGTTTGTATGTGCTTGCCTCTGCCATGAGGAGAACAGCTGCTGCCCCATCTCTCTCCTTCCCACTGATCATGCAGTACTCACCAGCTTCCTTTCCTCTTTCACTTGTGGAGATGTTGGACTCCAATCACAGCAGCAAGATCACATACTCCTCCATCACTGAGGCAGAGCACACACTCGGTAGCATATGGACAGGAGACAAAACCTGTAGGGACCTGGGGAAGCCCAGATTTTGAGGGCATCCTTCATTTGAAGGACGTGCACTTGGGCTCCTGGAGCATCTCTCCTCTGTGGCCTTGTGCAAGGGTCATCACATGCACTGCTGCCCTAATTTTACTGAGATTGGGCACAGACCAAGGGCAGCATTTTTGTACTGGGCAGCCCTGGAATTACTCTGGGTTTTAACTCAGCAGCCTGAGGCTGCAGGCAGCAGTGGTATAGAAGGGCATGGCTCCCAACTTACTCACTTCACATCTTCTTTGAAAAATGAAGGTGGAGGTTTTCCTTGGAGCTGACAATGTGTGCACTAGACCCTCAAACAAAAGCACAGGAAAGGCTTTTTTATTTGCTCTTTTGTTTTTGCACTGGGTCAAACCTGCCAAAGACAGACTAATGCTTTTGCCTGGGGTTGCTAACTTAAAGTGAAGGTGCTATATTTTTATTGCTTTCCTTTTTGGCATACTCATATGCATTATTACAATGAGGTTAAAAATTCCTTTCACAAGGCTATTTTTGACTCTGTGTATGTGTGGGCATGCGTCTGTAGACAGACAAACTTAAACCTGGGATTGCTCATGCTCTTCCATTTCCTCCTCCCCATGGCAGCTGTTTCCCTCTGACTAAGGCAGGAAGATATTAATTTTTTGCTCTGCTAGTCAGAAGATTACAAGTATTAAGATGTATGCAGCATAACAGTGTTTATTTAGGGGTTTTTTTTTATCTGAAGGCCAAAGAGAACTTAATTTAATTGGTGGGAAGATAAAATGGAGCTGCATTTACAAACAGGTTATCTTTCTACTGTCAACTCATCTCGCCTGCTCTGTCAATCTGTTGAATTTAATTGTTCCAGGCCTCCTAGTTTTATAAAGCTGTTCCTCTCCTCTCATTCCTGATTACTCTGCCTCTGCATAATATATTCTCTTTGCAGGTGACTGCAGGTCTGTAGGAAAGCCTTGAACGAGTGCATGATTTAAAAATGGTGTGTTAAGCAAAGCAGGGAAAGCCCAGGGCCAAATACTTGCATGTACTATACTAATATTTTACTTAGAAGGTATAGCAGACTCTCCATCTTCAGGTGCCATGTCTTCAGATTGCGTATTTTTCCAAGATCTGCATACAATTTTAAATGATAGAGGGGAGAGGAGATGGATTTTAAGATTGCTTGGGTTTTGAACATGGTGACATGACATAGACCACAGTGGTCCATCCTGGCCCTAATTCTGTGATGCTGTGGGAAGAGAAGTGCAGGCCAGATACAGGCAGTTCACTCTCCAGCAAAAAACCTACTCTGGCATGACTAAGTGACAGACATGCCAAAAACTCTGTTCAGTCTAAATTCTCTGGAGTATTTGATACAACATGCACAGTGGATGGAATTCTGTCCATAGAAAAGTCATGGCAGCATAGAGCTGAGCATGCACCATTTCACAAGTAGGATTTGCTGCTGTGTTGCAGCATCCACAAGCAAGCAGTATGCAAGCTGGTATATGCATATCTAATTCAGGTACAGCTGTAGGAACTACAGCTATGTCTTGATTAAAATTAGATAAGCCTACTCTACATTAGGTAGGCTTCAACCAACTCACATATGCTTCAGATAGCTGTTTCCCCATTCTCTCTTTCAGCCAGTACCACCACCATTATCAGATTTGTCAGCACTTTCCAAAGTTTCCCCTGCATTTTTAATGATTGTATCCACACTATCCGAGGGGAGATGCAGTCTGGGCTGGAAAATTACTTTATCAAGTCTTTGTATGAAATAAAGTAAATCTCCAGAGGATTTTTTGAGGGCTTGTACATATTAGTAAGCCAAACCGATACTTTGAACCATGTTTTAAACATACTACAGTCACAATGCTGGACAGCAGCACACTGGGACTTCCTCTCTGCTCTCCTCCCTGTACTTGTATTTTAAAATCATCATGTCAGTCCACTGCTCAACTCTTGTTTGGGGCATTGAATGCATCCATGATCTCACAAGCAGTTACACCTCAAGCTAATTCTAACATTTGAGGTTATTCTCACTGCTCTGTGCTCTTGATCAGTACTGTCCCTAAATCCTAAATTTGAAGCTTGAGCAGTTTTTGTGCTCCTCCTCTTCTATTGCCTCATGGCCACCACAAAGACAATGGATGTTCATGAATAACATCTTACTTTTCAGCCAAGAGCAAAGGCAATATTCAACATTTAAATGGGATTGGTGGCCGAGAGGCATGAAAGCCGAAAAAATCCAATGTGTTAGTGATTGTCAAATGTGATAGATAGAGCCTGAACTAGTCAAAGCAATTCTTAAGAGTTCAGCAATACTCTGCTTATGAGCATGCAGTATCTTGATCTCCTTCTCTCAAACTGAAATGAAGATGTATGCTGTATGCCCTTCTGATACACTTGACTCCCCTTGCCTGGGATTATTTACCACAAGGATTGCACCTGGAATCTGCTGTGACTGCGAAATTCCTCTTTTTCTCCCTTTTCTCTTTTTTTATCTCTTCCTAATTGAAGTAAGCCTCCAAGAGATCAGAGGAGTCCTGTCTGGATTCACCTGGTGATTCAGCATGTCACAAGCACAATGCAGAGACTGGTGATTCAGCTGGAAATGAAAAGAAATAATTCATCCATCTTTTCTTACCATCCTTGTCTCCCAAACCTCTTTGGTGCATGAAGAAGACACAGCTCTCTCAAGAAGTCCACTAAGTGGCAGAATCGTTCTCCCCACTGTCAAAAAAAAACCAAACAAAGATTAAACCCATTTCAGAATTAAACAGAGGGGAAAAGAGGAAGCATAAAACTAAGTATGTTCCTACAAAACATAGCTACCTTTATCATACAACTTCACATTTACAATAATAAAGTTACAATGTAGTACTAAAAGAGAAAACCTGATTATTTTTTCCCCCTGGAGATGGAAAATACTTCAGAACATCACAGTACAGGAATACAGCAGCTAATCCTCTCCAGTTGCAGGCACTATGTTAGATAAACACCTTCCTCAACTGGTCAAACAAGTCCCTAAGTGCAGTTGTAGCATTTGCTTCCACAGTAGCAGGAGGAGTGAAGCCTTAACCACAACACGGTGGGGGCAGAGAGAATTAGGGAGAAGTCTCAAGATGTCTCGCAAGCACAAGAAGCCTCAAGTACAGTCTCAAGCTGTAGGAGTGCTCACTTTTCAGTAACAGGAGCATTCCTCATGTCAATGCATGCCTCATCTAGATCAGCTCTCTAGGCTGATCTAGAGCCTTGATTCTCTGGTGGCTGGTCATTCTCCTCTAATTTTCTGCCTATTTTTATTCATGGAGAGTTTATATCTGTTTGCTCTTGTGCCAACATTGTCTTTTGGCTTAAATAGCTCTTCTGCCTCCTCGAAGTTTATCCCTTGAAGGTGTTCATAGAGAATAATCATGCCCCTTCTCAGCCTTTGTTTTGTCAGACAATTGAAGCACTCTTATAGTCTTCTCACATATGACAGGCTCTCCATTTTCCTGAACATCCTCACAGCCTTCCTTGGCATCCATTTTTGCTGGAGCTCATACATCCACGTGACTGTCTGATGCTGAAGATGATGTTCCTGATAGTGCTTCAGCAAAACCTCACACAATGACATTAAAAATTCCCTGATTATCTCAGAAATCCTTTTCATCCTAAGATTGCATTTGCTTATTTCTCACCTGCATCCCAGAGGTGTCTAACAGTTGTACTAGCTGATCACAGGATGACTAATACCTTGGTCTTTTCCCTTTTCTTTTCCAATTTATGAATTTATTTATTCTGGCATATAGCTGAAATTCTCATGCTAATCCCAAGAATGTAACCTTTTCACTCTGCTCTATCTAATTTCATCCTGTTTCTATTATCTTCAAGGTTATCCAATGCTTCCTTCACAATATCTTTGGTCCTGAAAGCCCCTCAGTTTTGTTTCATCAGCTAATTTCATCAGCACATTTCTTTGTAATTTTATTCCAAATCCCTGTCTTCTCTAGCCTTTGGTAGTAATTTCCCATGTGAAGTCCAAAATAAATGAGATTTGACCCAGGTTTTTTTTTCTTTCTAGAAAGTTGATCCTCTTCCCTAAGGAAATACCTGGTTAGTTTGGCAAACCTGGACTGCATTCAGCCTACTTGCCTCCCTGCCTGTGAATATTTCTACCTTCACACTTTTGCTTCTTTTTAATAAGAGCCTGCACAGATCTAGGCATCTGCACACTGTTAAAAGGGAGAATAATTTTAAAAGCACCACATAGCTGAGAACAGATCATAAAATAGTTTCAAACTGAATCAGGATTTTTTTTTCTATATCTTTTTTTTTTCTTTTGTGTTTAATGCTTCACCCTTCTTCTCCATCCCCTTAAATCCAAGGAGTTCTCATTATGTTTCAACCCAGATGAATAATGTCCCTTTCCTCTCTAAATTATACTGGACATTATTCACTTGACACTGTTGTAAAACCTTAGAAGCTTCACAAAGGGCCCCTTGAGCAGATACACATGGTCATCCAGAGACCTGCTGGAGAGAGCTCTGCTTGAGATGTGGGTATTGTTGTTAGGAAAGGGCGGAGGGTGGTTGGTTATCTGCAGACAGCAGCTACTGCCATCTCTTATGAAATGGTGGGAATCTATATGCTTCATGTGAGCCAGGACTGTGTTCTCACAAATAATGGCTTGCATTAATAATGTTGTCAACCCCCAAATGTTGGTGGACTCTTTCCAGGTGTTAGAGGCTGAATTCAAAAGGGCTGTTTCACATAAGGTCTGGAAAATAAAAACAATAATCAAGAGGCTTATCGGAAGCTTTACCAAGTCTTTTCAGCAACATCATTAGGCTAGCCAAAGGAAAATGTTTAAAATCCTAGCAGCCAGTGGAAACATGCAAAATCTGCTGGATGACAGCACAGAGGTGAACAGGTTATGAAGTCCAACATACGTGACCTGGTATTGATCAACAAGATAAAACAGCCTAGCCTTAAAAGTAGTTCTCCTATATATTAATTACTTGCATAAACATTAAATTTCAGGCAAGATCCAGTGTGTGGCACCCACTGTTGAACATCCATTTCAGTTGTGAGGATATGCTCTCCTGAGCAAGATCTTCAGTGTAAAATTAAATTGTAACCTCTGTGCTCTTGTGTGTCCTACGAGCACAACTTCTCTCCATGCTACCATCCCAAAGTTCCTAAGGCATTCCTCACCAGAGAGGTACTGATGAAAGATAATCCTGGTCATCTCCAAACAGCATCTTTTTGTGCTTAATTCTTTCCCTATTTTCTTTGGATCGTGTGATCATACTCTCTGTACATGTGTCTCTCCTAATAGAGCTCTCCTAATTCAGCTGTCCAGTTTCAACCCAGTTCAGCAGAGGAGCACAAGTCTCAAAGATTTTAAGCTCTGAACAATTTTGTGCAAAAAGCCAGGTAGGTAGAGAAGGGCCTTTTAATGTTTTTATGGACAAAACAGCTGTTGTGTGCTTTCCACTTAACAAACACTGCAGGAGACTGAGATTCTTTGGTTTCACAGAACTAAGGTTTACATTAGACATTCAGGTCTCATCTGACCTGGAAAACTGAAGAAGTCTATGTATGACATCTTTATATGAGACAATAAAGCAAAATTCAAATGATAGCAATAAAGAAAGAATTTCAGGCCTTAGGTGAGACTCTCAGTGAACTCTAAGTCATTACTTCTGCCCTGTGATACTCATCTATAGCTATAGTTCTCTGTTGGATGGTGTTGGACACAGAGGACAGGAGCCATGTGATATTAATTACGTTTTTTTCACAAGTAGTCTTATCAAAGATGCATTGTATTGTCCAAGATTTTACTGTTAAGATACTGTGGATGGAAAGTGCTGAAGAAGTTGCCCTAAGTTGGTTCTCTAGACTGCAGCCTTCATGACACAGACATTTCTCTTGACCTGAAGTAAAGCCTTTTCTTACCTGCCAGCTTCAGCCTGTTTCTGTCTTCCCTGTAGTTGGGAGGTAGATTTGAGAGTCTACTGTTGAAAGAAAGAAATGTCCCTGTATCCACATTGTGAGCTACAAGGATAACTCCTGGACTCATTAAAGCAAATGACCCTTGATTTACCTAAACATGACTCTGTGTTCTGCCAGCTCTTCTAGGTTTCATACAAACATCTTACTTTTTCTGCATGCCATTTTTCCTGAACAAGTATTGACAAAATCACATTTAATTTCGGGAGCTAGTTAACATTTTGGCAAAAGGAAAACCTTTCTTTAAGAATTTATATCCATATCCTGCAGTGCCTACAGCAAACATGCTTGAGGTTTTTCTCTACAGAAATGGGGCAATACTAGCAAGAACACCTCTGACATTTCTAAACATTTGCTCACACTAGCATATACATCGCTTTAATGCTGGAAAAAACAGAACAGCCCCTTAAGGCAGGATCATTTCTATTTGCATACAAGTAATAGTCCAGTTTGACTAAGCTACATGCACAGCTTTACATTAGTGTGACTGCATGCACAATAAGGGTGGCTGATAAAACAGCATAAAATCACTTTGCTAAATGAACAATTAGAAATGGACACAAAATTTGCATAGAGATAGTAAGCTGGGGAGAGATGAAACCCTTTTCCCCTTTGGGTTATCTTTGTACAGCAAAGAAATGAAAATTTGTGGTAATGTTTGTACAGTTCTGTAGGCATATGAAGTAGTATAAAAGTATTATCAGAAAGTCAGATACAAGAGCTAATATTATGGCATATAAATAAAAAACCACTGTGGATTCAGATGTTGTGTAAAGCAAGAGGACCGTCATGAGTGTCAAAGTAGAGAGACGCTCATTGGAGTGAAGCTGGAGTCTGTCTCTACCCTGGCAGTCTCCTTCCTTATTCAAAGTGATTGTTTCTGCCTCTCATTTGCATAAGCACTTTGCTCATTAACATGCTGTAAAAGGAAAAAAAATTATCTGGGGGTGGGGAGATGGAATGGGCCACTGATAGAATAAAAAACATTTTAAACCAAGGAATCAAGAAGGTCACATCATCCCCAGGATGATAAGAGCTGAGGTCAATGAGGGCACCTCACTGTCAAAATCCCTCAGAAAAAGAAGTTGGAGCTGGCGCTCATTCTTCACACTTCTATATATGCATGACTATCTCCCCTCTCCAGTTTTCCTTCCCTCTTACAGCCCTTCCCACCACTTTTCCTCTATGCTGCTGCCTCTTTTAAGCCCAATCTGTCTGGGCCAATTCTGCCCTCATCCCATCTGGTTTCCATAAGATGAGCCCATATTCATCTCCCCCAGGAGAAAAAGAAACTGCCTTCAAGGTTTACTGGCAATGGCCCTTGAGGGACAAAGCCACAGCTTGTGTAAAGTGGACCTGAAGATCCAATCCCAAAATAGCCCCTGGGGGGGAAAGAGGACAGAAGAGGCAGTTGTATTTGGAACAGCCATTCTGCAGTGGTATGTATTAAGATTGGGAAGGGTTAGTAACAGCCGAGGCAAGCGTGCCCAAGGGGGTGAAAGACAACAGAAGCTTCTGCCTGATGCTGCAGGCAGGACACATGGACAGCTCATGCTCTCAGCCAGTGGATATTGGCTCATGTTGCTGGCTTTAGACAACATCTGGCTTCCTCACTCTTACTCCTTCCCACTGGCTCTCTCCTATTACAAGGACAGTTTGCTGTTAAGATGGCTTCAGCCCAGGAAATAACTCCATTTTCAGTGCTGGATGGACTCAGTCTGAACAGCAAGGAAGCAATAGAAGGGAGAAAAAAGGAATAGGAATAAACAGAGAAGTGGGATGAATGACAGACATAGTGCCATGGATAATGAAGCTGAAAGGGACATTACGGGATCATAGCCCTTTCCAGTTTCCTTCTTAAGGAAACACTACTGATGGAGACTTTTCTCTCCTTGCATGATCTGCTTCAGGGAGTGTCTGCCCTTAATGTTGTAGAATCTAATCCAGTAATTATCTCTGTTGTAAAAATCTGCTCAGTTGTGTCTTTATCAACAGGGCAAGGAAAAAACAGTTGTCTTTGGTTTTGCAGAAGCTTTCAGCATTTTGGAGTTTATTTCATCAGTGTTCACTGGCACCCCTTAAAGGAACGAGATAACTAACAGTAGCAGAGACAGGACTCAGACATAATCAGTCATGTAAGTGCAGCTGACTGCAAAATGCATGAGACAGGAACACACATTTATGTTTTCTTTATATTCAACTATGGAAAAAACCTTCTGTTAATCAGTGAGAAACAATTAATAATTACCTTGCGTGCTTTTGCAAATGGAGGAATTATTGATGGAGAGTTAAACCAGGGAGCCTAAACCTCCTGTGCTCTCTCTCCTTGGCATTTCCTACACCTTTTGGGTGCACTGTTCTGTTGCTGGAACTTGTCAGGTAGCACAGATCAGATAAAGGCTCTTGATCTCTCAGCAGTCTCTCGGTAGTTAGTATAGGAATGAGAAAAGATCCCCCTTCAATCAGCATCAGTTTCCACAGGAGCAGTATCTCCTACAGCTCAGCAAAACTGTTCAATACATGGTGACTTCTTAACTGCATGAGTAAATGTTTCATGTCACACTCATATGATTTCAATGTATGATTTTGGAAAGAATAAAAGGAGCATTGTTCCCATCTTTGCGTATGACACTATTAGCTTAAACACAGCAGTTATGGTTCCCATCTCTATGAACTTCACATGCTAGAGAAAAGATAATTGGTTCAGTGGTTAGTATAACCTACACACTTTACCAGCCTTGGTGTGAAATGATGGAAAAACCTCCACCCACAGCATACATGGGTTTAACTGCACTCCATTGTAGATGTGATTATATCATAATTGCACCACTGAAGATGTAACAACAGTAAACAGAGACATGCTTGTGTTACCTTTCAATGAATGATGAAGTCAGTGACATGTGAAGCCCTGAAAATACCCAAGAGTTTAGAAAGCAGCACTGAAGGCCATGTTGTACCATGGCTATTGGTACCAAAGACAGTTTAGTAATAAGCAGAGCTAACCATTCAGATGTCACTTGTTTGTGGAGACAGTGTAACCCTCTAACTTCCAGCTAAACTGATGCAAGTTCTCATGGACTTGGGAACTGATGCACAGGTTGCTTAATTCTGCAAAGCTCCACTGCTCTCAATTGAGTTACATTATTTGCAGCCTGTGCTAAAGAACCAGAGCTAGATATTTATTGAACAATATGAAGGAAGACTATCATCTTACAGTAGACAGAGAATTACTTCATTTCTATAGGCCTTATTATTATGCAAATAATCATCTTTGCTGTCATAAAACTTGATAGATCGGGACATAAAATTTAGGAGGTGATGAGCTTAGCAGGCTATTCTCTGTAAGAGCAGGTGTAGCAAGTGTGCCTGTGCTTTGTCAAGGCCATAGAAACTGTGCTACTCATGCCACCACAAGAGATTTTCAGTACTGCCCTGCAGCTTTGCTGTTTAGTCACCATCTCTTTGTTTTGTTTTGCAAAGGGTCAGCAACACACAATGCTCACAACAGCAGCCTTCAGGCAGCCCATCACCACGGTGCTGCTGACGTTTCAGTGCAGAGTGCTTTAAAGCTAAGAAAGTATTTTTATGGGGTGTTAATAGTCCCACAAAGTTTGACTTCCCCAGTGACCCAGGCAAGGTGTAGCAAATGAACGGAGTTGTTTTACTAGAGACCACCAATTGTGCTAGAGACAGCGTGTAAATCTTCACAAGTGTTCGATTGGAGAGAAATCTTATTTGGCATGTAGTCAATAGCTTAGTGAAAGAATAGAGTGTTGTCCAGCAACATCCCCAGAGGTATCTGGCACATGTAACAGAGGCTGAGGATAATAAAAAAAGATCCTCAACTTGTATTTTCAGAATGCTAATCAGGTTTGTGTTTCACCGGAGGAAAAACAATGCTTTCTGTTTTTGTCTACTTTCCCAAGGCTGTTGAAACACCCAGAATCTGTCTACTAGCCACAACAAATAAACTGACAAGTGTGATGTTGCAGAGGAAGGATCTTCTCTTATGCTAGTGAGAAAAGTCACCATAAAAGGGATTAGACAAAATCTTCAAGTGGAGCTAAACAATATGAAATATCTGTTCAGTGGGTTGGACAATGTCTGACACAGGTAGTCCATAAATTGTCAATCCCTAGAGGCTAGAAGTACATTCTAAAGAAATAATTTCTTTGTACTTGACTGTTTTTCATATGCTTCCAGAAAAAGGAGCTAGTACTGGTCACTGGCTTGTTTATTTATTTCTATTTAAAGATAGTTTAAGATGTACTGTTTCAACTTGATCCTTTCCAGGTCCTTTGTTGTGGCTAAATGAATGATCGCTGTTACTTGAAAAGAAGTTTCCTCAACAATCTCTGTTTTATTGATAGATTAGATGTGGCTTGAAAATAATGGCATCACTCTCTTCTAATGGCTTTCTCAAATACCGGGATCAAGTCACAACATACTTAGTGACATGCCCAGAGGATAACAGCTTTAAAGCTTGTAGAGTTGGTACCAGCTTCCAAAGACCTTTCTACATAAACACATAAACTCTTGCCTAGGCAACATCTCTCATTTCACTTTGTGTCCACTTCTTACTCAGGTCTGAGGCTAGTTCTGCTGGTGTGCAATGAAGATTTGCTCCATATCTTCAATGCCTCACAACTGCAGCCTGAGGAAGTGACAGCCAGGTGCCTATGAAGACAGGGGGAATATTTCACAGCAAAACTTACAGGAGGGCTTATGTGGGTACTTTATTAAATGATGGAGTGACAGCACTATAGGGCTTCAAGCTGCAAAAAGCCACTGTGCAAGCTTGGATGAAAAGTGGAGGAGCATCTACCAGTCACAACAGAGTTGTGTGTAGAGGAGCTGTGAAGAAAGGCGTGGAGCAGTTAGAGAGCATGCCCAGAGGGAGGGCAGGCAGTGAAATGACACGTAAAGGGAAAGATGGCTTTGTCATGTCCTTTAATATAATGTGCCTTCCTCTGGGTCTCAGGGTTAGAAACAAAGTTATGGCTGTCATCATGTACTTCCTGAGTAGGGTTCAGTACAAAAATGAAAGCAGAAGTCAAGAAATTTGAGTTGATTTTCTGGAGTCTCTCAGGGGAGATTGAATTTAGCTTAGCTGACTTGCCCCCTGCTGAGAAAAAATTATTCTTCTCTCAGCATAATAATACTAATTATTATTATTACAATAGCTTACATAATAGCATTACCTTCCAATTGCCTCCAAGATCCAAAACTTGCAGTGAAAATTTTTTTCCATCTCTATGAGTTAAGATGGCATATGAGAAAACTTACCATGACACATGATGCAAGAGAGTAGACCCAGTCATGGAAATCTCTTCCTTTGATACCTCCCAATACAATTTCTGTATTCTCAGGTCTTATCCTTGGTCTGTTGGCTGAGCAAAGTCCAAGATGCACTGAATTATTTTTCACCTCTTTACTCAGTGAGCCATCAAGTTGAAGGAAATGCATAAGGCCACAGCAGTTTACTTCTTCATTAATTCCACTCTTTCCTTACCCTGCACCATGAAGTTGACAGTAATGGGTTTAATTTTGGCCTAATGCAAAGGGGGCATAAGGTGATGCTGAAGGCACAGAGAAATACCCATTATGAAATCTAGTAAAGGCTTTGAACTACCAAGTTTGACTGCTACTCATTTTAGTAGAAGATAGAGTCTCCTCAGCTGGGATTTGAGGACTGCTCATTGGTATCCCTCTGCACGATGTACTGCACAGGAAAAGCTTTACTGAAGCTGCCTAACTTTGCAATGAAAAAGATAATAAGCATATATGAACTTGGCTGGATAAACTGTGAGTAAAAGCTGGAAGCTGTTGTATCTCCAGCCTTCTAGGGCAGGTACATTGGAGATCCTCCTGTCACCTCTGAAATACCTGGACGTTCAGCTGAGTTGTTCTGAGTCCTGTGATGCTACGGGTTTAGCAAAAAAATTCTGTAGGAGCTTCCAATATTAACTGGAACTGTTTGCTCACAAGCAGTGTATGATGTGCATTACACATGACAGACAGCAGGGCCTGAAGACATAGAGCTATAAGAATCGATAACAGTCCAGACATTGAAAAAGCATGCAGACCCTGAAGAAGTTAAAAAAAATTCCCACTGGTTCCATTTCTATGCTCCCTGGGGGTTTCCTCTCCATTTTTAGTTTGTGATTGTGCTTTGTTGCTGGCTGGAGGGTGCCACAAGGCATCCAAGACACTAATCTTTCTAATAAAATATTTCCTTCTGGATACCGAAAGTGCCAGCACTTTAAAAAAAGAGAGAAAGAGAGCCATCTCAAAATCAACTAGCAACAGATCAGAATAGAAAGGTCAAGTTCTTCTCAGCATAGCTGATACATGCTTTCATATTCATATCTCATTGCCTCACATCAAGAATAAGAAGTGAAAAACTAGTCTCATGGACCAACAGGCATCATCCACCATGAAGGAAGGTTCTGGAACTGAAGTCCAAGTCTGTGAGCAATGACAACTGGGTTACCCAACTGCATCTGTCACTGACTTGTAAATCACCTTCTCTAGCAATGTCCTGAGTTTTCAAGGTTTGAGGCATAGCCAGCAATGCTGAACGAGATTGTGAGTCAAAGACCAGTTGCAGAAAGCTGAACCAAGAGCTTCATGTGTCATCAATGTAAAACTCTGTTAACCAATACACAGACAAAACCTTGATAGCCTTTTATAACCTTTAGGAAAGGTGTGGTTAAACAGTACTGGTCAACAAAAGAGGCAAGAAGAGCAGCAAACTGGTTAGGGCACAAGTCCTTGAAGGTCTAAAGAAAGTGAGTCCTCAAGAGTTTTGCCCAAGGCTTCCAGTTTCAAATGGAAGACACAGAGAGCAATTTTTCTGGAAATCAGATTCAGAGTGCCTCAAATTAGAGATGTACTGCCTCCACCCACCCACCACCTCTAAATGAAAATGTCAGCCTTAATTCATGAGAAATTTTTAAATCCTTTGATGGAAAGGACTTAAAAGGCAGTGCGTATTATCACCAGCTCTCAGTGCTGGTACCAGGCATGTGGCTATTTTACGAGCACACGATGCTCTCCTCCATCCTCCCACCCTAAAAGTTATAATGTATCTCTGGGGCAAGATGATATTTGTACTTTGTTGACACCCAATAAATAATAATTCAAATATTTGCACACATGGAATATTTTGTGACATTATAGCTCTGACAGACCCTGATTATTCGGGAGCTGCGTTGTGCACAGAGCTCCCATTGGTTTCAAAGTAAGTGCGGAGTTCAGAACAGCTGCAGAGTAAGACCCATGACATTTATGTTTATGAAATAGGAGAGACCTTATCATTTGCTGGTTCTGTAGTCACAAAGCCAGAATAGCTGATGAGGGGCCTTGGCTGGTATCTTCGGCATAATCACAATGTACACAACTGAGGTGTCTTGGCAAGCTAAGTGAGCTAAGGAAAACAAAGGGAGATTAGCAGAGGGTAGTGCAGGGCAGGAGCAGGGGGGACACTGGCAGAGCCAGGATGAGGAACAACCCGAGGCTGGGAGACCTACAGGGTATGGGGGACCTGAGGGCATGCTGGTGGCATTGGCATAGGGAATTCTCGCCTGGGAGATATGGGGGGAAGGAGGCTGCAAGGAAGAATGGGAAACTGGAAGAGCTGAGGGGGGGGGGAGTTTATGGAAACAGCAGGACTGCTTTGTGGGGGGCACTGGCACAGCCAGCTTAGGAGCTAACAGAGCTCGTATGCCATCTGCTGCTATGCTATTAACTGCTATTAGTCACTGAGCTTCATGAGCATGAAATTTCCTTAGTTGCTGAAAAGGAAGGAGAAAAGCCTAGAATGTGGCTTAACTTTGATTAAGCACCAACAAATTTGGGACAATTTAAACAAGAGGGATTTCAAAGATCTCATTGAAGCATGTGGCAAAATTCCTTCTTTGCCTGAGGGAGGTGCACACACACGCAGACATATAGGATTCTCCATTGTACTTCTTCCCCAGCACTTCTGTCGGCAAGATAAGGAGAAAGTATTTGCATGTTAGGGAAGGAACTATGGATTTGCTAAACGGATTTGTATCCTGTTCGGTTAGAGTGATATGGTCCAGCACGTTCCAAAAAAGATGGAAGCAGACAGTAGTACGAATAGAAACAGCTTTCTCAATTATGCTAGTTAAGATAAATGTTGGTAGACTTATTAATCCTCATGCTTCAGGGCTTTTGCCGATCAGCAGCTCAGGTCAGGAAGAAACATCCTACACCTTGTCATGGTGTAATGCTGCACAATTAGAATTGATGTCTCCTTTTCCTGCTCTAGCTTTGGAGACTTGCTGGGGCAGGACAAGGGGCCTCTTGTGACCACATAGGGGAAGGTTTAGCTCCCAGAATTGTTCTGGGGGTGCAAAGGCTACCTTAATGTACACAAGGCCTAATGCAAAATGAAACTGAATTTTCTTACTGTGAGTTCATGCCCGGAAAGGCAGATTTGAGCTCCTCCAGTTGAGTGGGGAGGGAGATGGAAGGTGGGAGCAGAAGCAACATAATGTGACTGTCACCCAGCCACAACACAGTGACACGGCTCGATTTAAACAGCAGGCTGGAGAACTAATGCATTTGCAGATAAAGGCTGAAGGCGCTGCTTTGAGAAAATTATAATCTCCTTCCTGAGACAGAGGGAGAAGTGAAATACATCTGCCAGATTATTAGCTGTGAACGATTTGCTCAATCTTACTGAGTACACAGTACATATAGAAAGATTTGCCCACAGCATGAGATTAGCCAGCATCCAGTGCTATGCAAGTAGCAGGCCAGAATTTGGTAACATCCAGATCAGCTCACCTGGATTCCAGGCAGGGAAAACAGACTGTTTTGTGCACATGGGAGTTATAGGGGATGATTGGACTGTGCAGTAAATCTGATCCTGGGGCTATTAGGACTGGATCAAAGGCTCTGCAGCCATCTCAGGCAAACTGCTGAGCTGGTGTTCCACTCTGTTGGAACAAATTTGTCCAAAGCATTTTGACAAGGTAAGTTTGCTGTTTGGTTTTCTGTCAGATCAGGTACCATCTTTCTGCACCTCCTTAACTTTGCAGTGGATTGAGTGCTGTCTTCCCTCCTGCCACTGGCATAAAAACATAAATCCCCAGGAAGGTCAGAATCACACAGTAGTTCAGTAGAGGTGTGCTTGTGTGCCTGTGCCACACTGAAATTGTGCTAGTGGGTGATCTGACTGTACTAAGCTCCAGTACAGACCCTTGTGAATCAGTGTTCTCCAGTCTTGTCTCATAAGAGGTCCTGTGCTTCCCTTCTTACTCTTTTGTCTGTACTGTTCAGGATTGGCCTCCTCTTTTTTTTCCAAAGCCAAGCACCTATGGTTTTCTGCACAGGGAATTTGGGCTTCCTCAGCTAACCATGTTAGCTGAGGCACTATAGGAAACTGTTGTCTTTTCATGACCATACATTACAGCCATTGTTAGTCAGTCATTGTAAAGTGCTCTTGGAGCAGTGGCAGATGTCCTATTACACTGAGAGAAGTAAGACACCTGGGTTCGTTACCACCTAATTAGGTTCTCCATGTGATTAACTACTTGTACTGCAGACAAAGAAGCAAACTACATAAATGAATGCCAACAGAAGACAGGCTGGCATGGCAGCAGCAGGCACCTGACAGGCACATGCAGATCTCTAACTCATCCAGCTTCCTCATGAGGAGTGAAAGCTTTTTAGTAAAAGTTGTAAAACTATAATCAGAAACTCTGGTAGCATATGTTTTGCTTGAGTCGTAGTTACAGCCTTGTGATCCCCACAAAGCCTTGTCATCTCACTTACAGAATTGTCTTGATATCTGCCTCTGGCCCTTCCAACCAAACAAAACCTTTATGCCACCTCTGCAGAGCCCTCAGCATCCTTCAGACAGCTCAACGTCTCTTCCTCAGAACCACCTCCACTTTGTGAGCGCCTGGCATACATCTCTGCATGTTTATGCATATCCTCACAGCCTATGATGTCCCTCTGCATAAGACCACTTTTGTACCTTTATCCTGTAAGAAAACTTTCTGATGTGGAAGCCCTTCTGCTAGTCCTGATGTTTCGCTATCTTCCTCTTCACCCAGTAGCCTAAACCCAGCATGGTCACAAAAGAACTCTCTCTTCGTTGAGAGCTTCCCAGCCTGCTGGAACTGAGACTGCAGTATTCCTGAGCAAGCCTAAAGGCAGGAGGCTGGATTTCCTCTTAAGCGCCTGATCCAGTCCAAACACAGATCCACATTCAAGCTGTCTGAAGCCTCCAATCAATCAGTGAATTGCACTGAATGCCCTTAGGAAAAAAAAAGATCTTTGATGAGGCTTTTCTACTAGCAACCAATCCAAATCCATTAGCTTTCACATCTGGAGTTCCAACGAACAATAAAAATGAGCTTGATGGCCTCAATCTTGTCCTCATTTTTCAGCATCACAATAACCTGGCTCCTCTAAACACAATTCAGCATGATTGCCTGCCTCTTCTCAGACTTCAGGGATACCCAGAGCCACTAGAGCTGCCAGAGAAAAGGGTCAGGACAGAGGATGCTTTGGCAAAACTCCATGTACGTGCACATATGCATATTAGGGAAAGATAAGAACTGGAACTGGAGACGGTGCTGCAGGGCAGGATAAGGGGTATTGGCAGAGTTTTCTGATATAAATCCACACAGTATATTTTCAGTCATACATAAGAATCTGTGCAGGACTATTGCTTTCAATAGTCGTGGCTACCTCTTGCCCAATTGCCACCACTTTTTGAGGTGTAGTTGTTACTCACCAAAGCCTTCCTCTCACCTTCTAGGAAACGTGTGACTTTGGCTTGCAATTTGAGTGTGAGGGAGGAAGTTCCACGCTGACACCCCAGATACCCGAAGGGAGAACTCGGCTGATTCCAGGCGATCTGAAATGCCACGAGGTGGCATGGTGGAGTACGGAGGCAGGGATAATCACATGATTTATGCTCATGATGAAAGCTGTTCCAACACCAGCCTGAGTCATGCACACTTGGAATTGCCCCAGAGTTGCAAAAAGCATAGTGTGGTGCTGCAACTGTCAAGACAGTTGCCTGGCAGATGGGCAGACCCTGTGATATGGAGTACCAGCTTTTAGATGCCTCTCTCTCAGTTTCTCCAGGATCTTCCTATAACCCAAACAGGTTTTTTTCCTTAACTATTCTTTTCTTTCATTTATATTTCTGTGGTAATGTTGTTGCCAAAGTGAGATCACTCTTATGTGAGGGATGCTGGTCCTTCTACTTCTACATGAGCAACCAGCCCTGACCCAGGATTTGCCTGGTTTAATTCAGCCTTATTTCCAGTTCCCTCACCCTGCACGCACGTACCCTCCAAGAGCATTCTTGAAGGGCAGTTGGCAGTGGCAGTGGCTTTTCTCCTTGCCCCTTTTCTTTTACAATGAAGCCCTTGTCCAGACTCCCTAACCCCACCTCTCTCTCCTTGCTTTTTACGAAGAAGGAGCCCATGCTGAGACCTCTGCAAGAAACCATCAACAGCATCTGCTAATGGGCAGCCTAATAGTCGTTTAATGGGCCTGGTAAAGCTAATAGATTTGTACAGGAAAATATGACTGTCAATAGCCAAAGAGGAGTGCTCTAAAGCAGACAAAACTGGCAAGGTCTTTCCTACTTGGACTTAAGTAGCTGAAGCAGTGCCTGCATACAGGTAGGAGTTCCACCAGCTTTCCAAAGCTGCTGCATGTTTCCAGGAAGGAGACTTAATCTGAGAATGACACTTCAAGGTCATATGAAGGTTTCCCAGGTGGCTTGCAAACAACTCTGCCAGATGTTGCCACCTCTAGAGTGGAGCAGACCTGGCAGGTAGGAGGTCATCCTCCCTCAGGCTAAGGGGCAGGCCACTGCTGGAGTCACTGCTTTTAATATATTCTGCAGTGCAGTGAAAGGTCTGTTAAGGTCTCATCCTGCAGACTGCTCTTCCCCAAACCCAGCAGAGTCTGCCTATCAGGAGCAGCTGGATTTATTTGATCCTGCCAGAATTTATACCTAAATCTTTTAATACTTACTTTCCTTATGTGTAGCCAAACATTTTATGAGACACACTAACCCCTGCTCAAAAAAACAGACAATATATTTTGAAGGATATTGCATCAAACTGACATATCATATAAATTCCCTTTGCCACCCTGGTGCCCACCTCAGGTTGTACAGCCAGCATGAGGCGAACACCAGTCATATCTCTCTAGGGCCCCTCAAAAGGCCCTTATCACTCTGCACATATGCTGCCTGTGCAGGATGCCCGTGCCTCCAAACAAAAGCTGAGCTGAAACAAGTCAGGTTGTTGTCAGACAATCTTGCTGTTTTGGTGTCAATGCTACTGGTGCTGTCAGGAGAGGATATGCATGATCTTGACAGACTTTTCCACACCTCTGGAAGGTGTGCATGGGGTCAGAGAAGGAGCTATGTGGTCAGCTCGAGGACAGCTTGCCCTGGTGCTGTGAGATGGGATGTCTTGGCCCTGCAGCTTGAGCAGATCATTGTTTAAGCTGGGTATGCAGCAGTGACAGGAGATATGCTCACATCCCATCAGCATCCCATCCACTTCAACCATACACTGGCATTTCCCAAAAATGTCAGGTACTCACTTGGTACATTATCATAACATTAGTCTCATGCTCAACCATGACTCTTCACATGCTTCCCCAGTTCCAGCCCACCCCAGGGCAAGATCTGTTTCAAAACTGAGCAGTAGAGAAGCAGGCTGTGTTTCCCCTCATATTTCCCAAGACTGAAGCTCTCTATCCTCTTTCCAGGCAAATCCACCATCCCAGTAGCATAGTGTGTCTGGGATTAGCCTGGTCTTGTGCATTCTGATCCTAGAGTGGGTACAGGTAAAGGGTACAAGATAAGGATACCAACTCTCACAGTAGAAGGGAGGAAAATAATTTTCCACTTCCTTTCATCATAAAGTGAAATCTCTGAAAGACAGGTCCTGACCCTCAGCAAGATCAAATTGATTACCATGTGGGGAATTATTGACAAGAGAAAAAAAACCCTCCTCTCTCCTATCCTAAAATCTCACCTAGTCCTTATCCAGGAAATGCAAAAACACACCAATGGTGTGACAGATGTGACAGTTTGACCCATTACTAACAAACAAGCACATTGAAGGTGATTGCATTTCCTTTAGTAGCTGAATTTAGCAAACTATAACTGCCTTCTGGTTAAAATAATGCTTCACTAGTTTAAGGGCTAAAAAAAAAGCATGCATTAAGATGCTATTAAGCCTGGGATTTGGGATTTGCTAGTGACTTCAGTAGGCTACTTGTTTCCTAATTGCCTCTTGGTAGTCCTGGAGGGGAGATTTTGAGTTACCATTACAAATATTAAATGCACTGACCCAGACAGAACCCACAGAGAGGAGCAGAGAATCTGTAGCTGCACAGGAGACTGTTTGCACATCAATGCTTGAAGGAATACACCTTCCCTACACTTGAATAGCCTGTCCCCCCCGGCAGCAGCACAGATAGCTCTTAGCCTCAGGGAGCCTCTGCTGCACCCAGCTGGGTGGCATCAAGACCTGGAGGACAAGGAGCCAACAGACAGGGAGGTGAGCTAGCCAGGGAGAACACAGCATCAAGGGTGTCTTTCCCCTGTGGAGAACTGGAGGGTACCTTTGCCTTGGCAACCACAAAGATGACTGGGATTCATAACTGTAGGAGCTCCCTGCAGCCAAGAGTTTGAATAATTCACTTCCCAGCAAGACACATCAATCCTTTCCCTGCAGCCCCTTCTACCACCTCATAAGATGTATGAGGTGAAGGCGGGAGGCATTTTTATTATTTTTATTTAGTTTGTGGATGTTTAGTGTTCCTCACTACAGGCTATATTCAGTCCTCGTGTGTATGATATTCTCAAGACCTTTATCAGTTAAGTATCCTTGCTTTAATTTTCCCCCTGTTCTCACCCTTACTTTTCCCTCTTTATAAATTACAACATTCAGGCCTTTGCTGGAAGTAGAGACCGCTACATTGTTCTGGAATAAAATGGACTTTATTCCATTATAATGACTCTGCTTCCAAATGGGAGTAGTTATACTGGAATAAAAGTATTTTTTATGCTCCAGTCTAGAGCATAATTCAATCATAAATTACATCAGAAAAAAATAAACCATAATAATAAAATGGCAGTTTGTGCATTGATTAAAGTGCAAACACTCTTCATTCTGGAATATTCCAAGTATAAAGTGAAGTTAGTGTGCAATAAGCAATGGTGTGATTTTTTATAGCTCACTAACTACCCTTCTTTCATTCCCTAATGGATACCCTGCCAGAAAACACGAGTGCCTTTAGGTAAGGCAGATTTGAAAGTGGAATAAACTTTTGTGCATTAATGTGCACTAGGAGTATTCATCAGGGAGCGTGAAGAAGTCACCAGTGAACTGAAATTGCACCACTAACTACTTCCCCAGTGACATTCACAGGAAAGTCCAGGCGAGTCTCAAGGCTGTGACAGCTCTAGTGGAATAGTTCTGTATATTTTCCTATGACAGGCGATTTTTTCATGACCATTGATCCTTGAAATATATGTCTTGAAAGAAGTCATAGGGCCATGAGGAGTGAGGAATTTGAAGCTGTGCTAATCTTGGGAACAGGTATATTCCATCCAGCAGATGACGTGCAACACCAAACCCATCCCTCCTAACCCTGCATCAGGATGCAAAATGTGTCTCAGGGCACCCAGAGCAGCTGACCAGCCATCTCAATGAAGACAGGCTTTGCATCTGTGCTGGTACCCCAGAAGGATTGAGCAGCCAACATCACACATATACAGCCAGGGGCTATACTTAGGGCAGTTTCTGTTCCCTTCTCTTGTCAGACATTAATACAGCATTTGTATCCAGCATCAGTTCATATCAGCCAAGAGCTCTTGATCAGACTTCAATCTATCCCATAAAGCAATCCTTTGCAGGGAGCAAGGGAAGTGATCTCTTGGCTAGGAGACTTCCCAGGGAGTCTGTCATTCTCTTTGATTCCGCTTCATATTTTTCTTTCTGAATTTACAGACTATGAGAGTTAAAGAGTATTCACATTTTCCAGTTTACCTAAAGAACAGAGATATGCTATAAATGATCCTCAGAAGGTTTCTACCAAGATCTTCTAGACAATTATATCAGGATATACTCAACAGGGAGTCAGGTGCCAATCCCAGCTCTGTCAAGAAGGCATTGCCTGCTGCCTCTACAGCTGAGAAAGAATGGGTCTTGAGCACAGTAAGAAATATGGGGTCTTCCCAGGAATTACCCTGCGATATCTGGGTAAAATTTACCCCATGGTTCAAAACTGAAATGTACTTCCATTTGGGAAACCTGAACATTCCAGACATCCATATTTTGTGACCCATTGTCTGAATTGCTTACAACCAGCCCTGTCATCACCCCTGCCTTGCAGCCCTCCAGCTGTCACAGTCCAGAGCTTCCCACATCAATTCTCCATTTTTTGCTAAGAATGCTAAATTGCTGCCACACTGAGAGCTGGCTTCAACCACGTTTCCACCAGTGAAAAAAAATCCTCAAAGCCTCATTACTTAACACATTTTCACTAATGTGATGTTCAAGTGTCACTCATTGTTTCATGTAGAAAAATGATATTCCAACATTTTAGCTACCCATGGCTAATGCTCAGATGCCTTGACAAAGCAGCATATTCAGAAACATCACTGCCTGTACGTATATTAAAGGGAACATTGCCTTCAAGATTGTGTTAGCTGCAACTGAAGTCCAACTTCCATGGACTCCAGGAATAGGCCTCCAACCAATCTGAATATTAAGGCATGTGCAAACAAAGTCTTACAAATCAGACTATTTCTGCGTTATTGCCCTCTCTGCTGAAAAGTAATTTAGGCTTGGATAACTTCTTTTGCACTGAACAGGGTCAGAAGAACTCTCAATGGTCTCCAGCTGAAGCTCAGCTGTCAGCATGTTGACATTTAGTGAGGGGAACAGAATTAAGCTAGGGTAGAAAGGGTGGCTAGCAAATTGGATTCTTGAAAGCTCATGATCTTAAAGGTCTGTTCCAACCTAAATGAGAGTATGATCTTTTCCTTTCCTGGCATGTGATTTCTAGCACAGAACATAGAGATTAGCCTGTGGAAAAGGCACAGGTATCTACAGGCAGATCAGTCTGAGATGATCAGATGCATTTCTCTAGTGCTCAGATCAAGAGCTGAACCCAGTACTGCGCACTGACTTGCTCACTGAGCAACTTGGGTCCCTCGTTGAAAGGTTAGGTTGAAGCACTACATGAACATGGAATTTGAGGTGTAGATTATTATCAACAATTATGGTCTGGAGCATAATTCAATTATAAATTAAATTGGAGTTAAAAAAAGCCCCACCATGATAATAAAAGGGCGATTCATGTGTTGATTAAAGTGAAAACATGCAGTCATTAGCCTATGTTTAAATCTTGTTAGCTGTGAGCAGAGCTGCGTGTTGCCATTAACCTGCTGAGTGCCTGTGGGGAACTGGCACTACTCTGGGCATTTAAAGCATAGATGTACCTCAGAACAACTGCTGCTCTCCAGGACCTCAATGCTGGAGTTCAGGCAGGAGACTCTTTAGTATCTACAGTTATAGCAATCGTTCACACAATATATTTTACAATGCCTTGTACACATTTGTTTTAGTGGGAGAAGAGCTGGCACAAGATGGCCATTTTTGAGTGGGAGATGTGAAAACCAGACAAGGGCAGATGATGTGGAATGCTTTCTCTGTAGACTCCTGGCCAAATCTGCTGTGGCTTTGGGGCTACATACAGAAAGAGGACGGAATTGCAGTCAGCATGTGAGGAAAAGCATGCATCATCCCTGGTGAATCTCAAGAAGGCAATAAGGGCCCCAAGGAACACCCACTGCCAATATTTCTATCTCTCAGAAAACTGCTTAGAAAACCGAAACTAGGAAACTCTTTCCCTCTTTACTTCTCTCCAAAGGCCTGCAGAATGTCTTGAGGGATGCAAAAAGCAAGGTTCTCTTTGCCTTTGCCTCATGGCTCTGTCAACTTCTCACCTTCTTTGATCTGTACTGTAGACAAGGCAGAGACCTTAAGCAAGCCAGGTAGTTCCTAACCCTCCTTCACATTCACCATTAATGTGTCAGCTCACCTTCCTCCCACTCTGTACAGCTTGTCCTTCCTCACACATCTGTTTTGACCCAGTGGGCTCTGAAGCTTGTGTCTTTTCTGCACATTTCTAATAACCTTCCTGAGTAACCCTGCTGGGACACATAAAAGCTCCTTGTATCCCCTACTTTCTCCTGTATTTCATACTTCTCCTGAGCCAGGCACATTTTGTTCCCACATTATGAGAGAATAATTGCTTTTCCCCAGTTCACATCCATACTATTTTTTTCTCTTTTGTTTTACAAACTCCTCTCACAGAGAAATATGTCCCTGCACGAGAGCATTAGATCGAATTTTTAGATCAAATTATCCTTCTCTTCTATAATACTATCCATAATTACTCCCTGTAACTTTGCTTTTGCTGGTGATCTCAACCATCAGGCAATTTTCACACATCTCACCAATAGAATTCAAGTACAAGCAAATATTAGACTGAGTGTGAATTTATTTTTATTTATATATTACTTAACATAGCAAAAAAGAGACAAGCTTGGAGCACTTAGCAAATTACTGACTCAAAATAGATTTTGCAAAATTTGTGTGTGTTGTTTTCTCCTCTGCCTTGCATAAAGGAAAAAAAAAGGTAACATTCATGCTCAGAGACTGGGAAAAATGGAGAGGAACCATACAAACTGATGCACATTTCATAGTGTAAAGATGCATGCAGCAGTCTTGAGTTTCCAAGACTGTAAAATACTCAGTCCTCCCTAATCTTAGGTGCACTCAAGATACATACTTGTGAAAGGCAAGCATAGAATTTCTCCTGTTCATGTGTGCCTGAAATAAATGTTCTTTATGCTTTCAGTATCTTCATTTGGGATCTATTCAGTTATGTCTGACTTTGATTTGGTTAGGAAATTATTTTTCCCTTGTTTTGTGTCGCTTCCTGCAAAATTTCACTCAGAGATCTGGACAATGGGGAGTGAAGCTCTAAATTAGGCCAAGTTCAGCTGAAAGTGTAGCAGAAGAAAAAAAATAAACAGAAAAAGATCCAATTAAAACCCTGCTTTTGACTCCAGCTCAAAGTGTTCACTTCCAGAACTGAATCCAAAACCAAACTTTGCAGTTTAGACCCATCTGCTATGAGCTCTCAGCTCACAGGTGGAAGCCTGTAACCTGCTGCCAATGAGGGCATGTTTCATGAGGCTGCAGTGGGAAGACTTCACTGGCAGAAAGTATAAGCGTCTGCATTCCTCAGGGGCAACAGTCACTGGCTTGCTTATACAGAAACTGGACATTGGCACAAGTAGAAAAAACCAAGACAAAAGACCACAGCACATGTTTTTTTGCCATTCTGGACAGGCTAGATGTCTTAAATAAGCTTCTCTTACAGCATAGATTATCAAGACTAATTTTAGATTTAAACTGAGAAGTCATGAGAAGGTGGCAGGAATGAAGACTGGGCTAAGAGAAGGCTTCCAGCAGTGGATTGTTTAGATTAAATGTCAAAATAGAGCATGCTTCATGATATTTGTCAAGCCTTCTTCCAGCAATCAAGTTGCACAACAAATCTGGTTTGTGGGTTCTCCATTTTTGGAAGTTTTCAACGCTCAGCTTGATGAATCTGTGGCTGACCTGATCTTCCATTGATGATGGTCCCAGAGAAGCTAGATTATGTGATCTCCAGAGGTTCCTTCCAATCTGCTTTTCTATGATTCTGTAGCACAGATAGGACCTCCTTGATTTGGTTCTCCATACAAACACAAGAGGTAGGATTGAGCCTGCATCTCATCCCTCTGGCTTCCCAGAAGCAAAATTAACCAGAGGCTTATAGAATAACCTGGGCTGGAGGAAACTACAGCAGGTAATTTTGTCCAACACAGTGGTCAAAATAGGGCCAGTTCAGATCAGATAACACCAATCAGATGGAGGACAAATGAAAGTCTGTTTCCAAAAGCTCACCAGAAGTGACTAAAAAAGACACCTTCACTAAGAAGGCTTACTTGTGTGACAGGGCACCCTGCAAAAGGCCTGGTTCCTAAAGGAGCTCTTGCCTCACCCCAATATGTTTTAGGAATACACAAAGGAAAAATAAATAAATTGAAAAACTGCCATCTTGGTTGTACTTCTACAGGGACCCTCTTTGGTTGTCAAGCATTAAAACTGGAATTAAAAGGCACTCAGGAAGATATCTTGTCTCTCCCTCTGTTGAGGAGCAGAATCCCCTGCGACTGTGTCAGCTCAGATATAAAGTCCTGTGGAGAGTAGACCTTTCTAGTGCTCCATTCTTGTTCCTGTCCTAGTGCTTTCCAGTGTTTTAACTTAGTCTCACCTCCTGAGGTACAAAGGAATGGCATCTTTCCCTCTTCTTCAAGCATCTTTGGTAGGTAACCACCACATTAATTTGCAAACCCTGGACACATCCTCATGGATACCTGTACAGCATCTAACACAACTGGGCATGGATCAGAGCCTTTCCCTTTGTGTCGTATTTGTAAGACCCAGCCTGTGTCAAAGGATGCACTGACTCAATAAAGTTAGGAACTGTCATTTGAGAGATGAGAAAATGAAGCAGATAGACAGGTCACGTAGTGACATGCCAAAGTTCACATAGAAAGTCTGTGCCAGGCCTGAGAATCTAGCCTTAGTTGAGCATCTTAGTGTTCTCTCCTCTCCTTTTGGCACAGCAGAGATATGAAATAGTAATAATCATGAAATGTGCCCAGACACTAGGAAGAGCATCACCTTAATACAGATAATAGGAATAGCCAGCTTCTCTGTAATGCAGAACCAAAATGGCTTATAATGGGGAGGAAAAGATGTAGCATAGAGTTTAAAAGTAATTAAAATTTCCTACCTAAGTTTCTTTTGCTTAATGTACTTCCAAAAAAATGTTCATCTGCTTGCAAATGCCTGACCCTAGGAGTTCAAGTTTCAATGCAGTGGAAAGGCATACGTTGGCAGAATGACAGCAACTGAACGGCATCTCATCTGGATCCAAAAATGTAAAGAAAAGGAAATACTCATTATTCTAGAGGCTCAAAGACAATTTCAATCCATTTTAACTCTAACAGGTCCCCCTGTGGCCTCTTAAAACCCACTGAATTGGAGCAAAGTAGTATAAGCGGCAGAGTTTCATCTTCAAAGGTGCAGTGAAAATATCCAGGTTGACAAGAGGGCTCAGTTCAGGAGGTTTTGTGGGGTTTCACTGTGGATTTTTAACAATGCTCTTCTGCAAAACCTTTTATCTGTGGATCTTACTGCACTTTAAAGATACTGACTGATCTCCTGCCACGTTGCTCCTGTGAGAGGTGTATTATTATGTCCATTTAATTAATGGGGAAACTGAGGCACAGTGAAAGGAAGTGATTTGCTTGGGCTCTCACAGCACACCATCAGAAAAGCTGGGATTAAATACAAGCTCTCTTGATGGCTTAGGTGTCCCTTCTCATTTCATCCTTCTCTGTTGCTACTTGCCCATTCAGTTGCAGTCTCACCTCAGTCCTGAGCTGTCAGGATCCCTGGGGGATGAGGGAAGTGCATGAGACAGGTAGTGATCACAGCAAGAAAAGCAGCAACCCTGCCTGCTCATTCAGAGCAGTTCTGAGAGTGTATGGCGTACTGGCCCAGATGAGACCTTGAAGCAAATCCAGCGAAGGCCTACCAGTTAGATGTTGCAAAGGTAAATGGCAAAGTAAAAGAAAAAATCCACATTCCACCCCTGTTACTTTAGTGCTACACAGTGCTAGAGAAGTATATGACTTTGTCTGAAATCAGGAAGAAAACATTTCTGAGGTCCAGATTGGAATCTGTTTGTTCTGGAAGCACTTGGCATTCCTGTGCACTCCTACAAAACTACTTTCTCATCCCACGGTCACACCTGTTTTACAAAGCTGTATATGCTATTTATGGATAGACACACACACATATATATATATACATAAATGCATAAATATATGCACGTGTATATGTATAAATATATACATGCATAGTGCTTCAAGCAGTTGTGACTGGCAGGAGTGCAACACATGCAGAAATAACTGTTTATGTGACTTTCCAGAGAATAGTGATGAGCAGCCCTGCAAATAGAGTTACTACTCTCATCCAAGCAAGGTCTTCTGCTTAACAGCCTGACATGATTATTCAAATATCATCACTGCAAACTGTAGTAACATCAACATGTTGAAGCCCACATATCCAGCTTGCCTCTTGAGGCAACCTTGGCAGGAGGCATCAGTCCTCTAGACATGTTAAAACATGTTATCTTATGCTCAGTGCCCCATTTGCACAGAGATGATGGTTGCTAGCTGAGATCCAACTAGCTCAGAGTTTTTTCTGATTGCACTTGAACTAGATGTGCCTGTTCATGGAAAAAGGGAGTGGAAAGAACATCCCCTTGATTTGCCTTTATCCCATTGTTCTCCTCATAGCATGTGAGTGATATAGCTATATTTAGACTGACAAGAGCAGGCAGTGGAGCCTACACTGTGCTCACAATGTGGGCGTTGATAGGAAGTGATGGTGTCCTTTTGAAGACATCCCAGTGTAGACGCTGGGTGCTTCTAGCTAAAGAGCTCTTGTAGGAACTGGATTAAAGCTGAGGGAAGGCTAGGGCTTAGCATGGAGACAATGTCTGTCTGAAACAGGTTGCCAGGAAGGCCATTAGGGAGATGGTCTGTTAAGACTGTGACTAACATAAGTCTGATTCTGAGGACCAAACCCAGGAGTCTACTTTCTCTGTTTTGTTATGGGAAATAATCAGGCACCTCCAGAAGGGAATTCAGTACTCCTGAGGTAAGTGCATAAATGTTTTGTAACTCACTAACAACCTAAAAGGTCATGTTTGAAAGACACCTCTGATCTTACTTTGCTTCCTTAAGAGAAGCCAAACTCAGAGGCCTTGATCCTGTTCCAGAGAACAAGAAGTCTCTTCTCTCCCCCACTCAGGGCTGCTTCTGAGGTAAGGCATGACCTGTTCCCTCACAGAGCCACATGGGAGATGATGCCAGTGCCCACGGGAGACTGTTGAGGCACCCTGGCTGCACAAGCAAACGGTCTCATCCTGCCTAGTAGTTGGATCCTGTATTTGCTCAACAGAATGTATTGTTCCCACACTGATCATAATGAATGGTGATGTTATGAGTTCTTTTAAGTGAAATGTGCCTTTTCTTTTGGTGCAAAAGGACTTGAGTTCTATCACTGGTGCTGTGATGAAGATAGAAGTCACCATGATGTACAGTGTAGACACCAAAATTACCAAAGATTACTCCTAGGACCATGGATTCATTGAATGACTTAACGCCTTCACACAGAACTCTGGAGTTTAATAATGCTAATGGGGTACTTCAAGATCTCTGTAAGGAAGAACTAAAGGAGGAAAATGGTCATTATGTTCTCCCACCATCATCCACGGGTTTCAAAATATATTGCAGTCCTTCACTAATCATCACAGTACTCCACTAAGTTAATATTATTATAATCCCTTTGTAAGTGCTGAGAGACTGATTCTGCTCTCAGCTGTGTTCAGTCACGACAACATGTCCCAGTCTCTTGCATTTCAGAACTATGGAATTGTTATGGGTTGGAAACTTCCGCTTCAGAAAATAAACTAGCATCGACCACAAAGATCAGATTAGAAGCCTGTAATGTTTCCTTACATACAAGGCAAGCCTTCCCCATCAGCTCCATTGCCTTCATGATGTTTTACAGCACGTCCTAGCTCACAGGAGAAATTTGGCAATTTTAGGCATTCCTGGGACTTTTTCAGGTGGGGACATGAGAGCTGACCTGGAAGCTCATAAGTTAAGGCAGAGCTCCCCATTTGCTTTATAGCGTATGGCAGAAAAATCCAAATGACTTGTTCAGGATCACACAGTGGAATCAGTAGAACTGCTCATACTGAAAGCTGAGCGTCTTCACCTTTAACCAACAGATAACCTTTCCCACACTATATCTTTGGACTGCTGACAGCATGTTAGGCATCATGGTTCATAGCTGTAGGCAGGGATGAGGAGTTAAGAATAAAATTTCTGAGCACTATGAGAAGTCCTTTGTCAAAATATTCACCTATTTGGAAGACTTTGGTATTAGTCTCCATAAAATGCAGAGCAGAAAACAGCCCTTCTTTATACACTTCTTTGAGATTCACAGATAAGAAGCATTTTCCAAAGCTCTGTTAAAAAATTCATAGCATCATTTTCTCTCTTGTCCCCCATTCCTCTAACCAAAATTTAGGATCTTGTGGGTTATTCCAGGGGAATCAGGAGCAGGAAAGAAGTATATATTGTTTACTTGCAAAGAATGCAGAAGCCCATATTTTCTCCAAATGGGAAAACCCAAGCAAGCCAGAAACAGTTTCTTTCCTTTCAGCATCAAATTCACTAAGCTCTTCCTTAGGGTCAGCCTACCAGCTGCTTACACAGACTGTGCTTCAACTCCCTTCTTTCTCCATATTTGTGCTGAAGTTTCATTCTCTCTTTTTCATATGCACACCCCCTTTTTTTTAAAATGCTCACTGAAGCTGGTTTTCCTAAGTGGCTAAAGTCCTTGTTTGGCCTCTGTCTCGCATAGCAGCTTGCTATCAATTCAAAGGAGAGTTTATACATTTTCACTGAGTGAAAAATGAAAGTTAACTCAAGCTACAAAGGCAATGGTGATCCTCAGCAGCAGTGGCCAAAGCTACATGGGACTCTGCTTCTGATAGTGTATACCAAAATAATACAAACTCTGGACTTCAATCAAGGTGAAGCTTCTTAGGAGAACTTCTTCATGGCTATTCAAATGTTTCTCTCCATAGCTCTGGCAGGTGCACAGGGAATTTCTCTGAGGTGCTCTCTCTCTCTCTCTCTGTTAACGTGTAGAACACGCTTTGCCTCCCAACAGCACAACTAGAAAGTCAGTCATGGGAGGAAGAAGGATGCAGAAAAGAGGATGAGTCTGGAGTTTTGATTTCTTTAATGCAACGAGGGAAGCAGGAGTCGAGTGAGGCAAGGTGTGAGAATTTCAGAGGCAAAAGGACAGAAATTATACTGAGGGTCCTTTATGACTTACAGGGAGTTAACTCCACTCTATACCTAAGAACTCTAGAGAAAGCACCACAGGAGAAAAGAGGAGGAAGGGAAATCAGAGAAAAGCTAATAGAGGCAGCAAGATGCATTCGGGAGATGTAGGAGAGGCACTGAGGGAAAAAAAGAGGTAAGTAGTAATTGGAAGAAAGAATTTGACCAGACAGGGATAAAATAAGCCAGTCAAGAGAAAAGGGAATAGAAAATTAAGCAATCAGACTTTTACCGTAATAGGTAAGAATTAAGGATGCTGCTTCCTACAACCTAAAAGAAAAACAAAAAAAGAAAAGTAAAAAAAAAAACCCAAACAAAACCAACCCAACAAAATAGCACGTTGTTTAGAGACGGGTTTGAATTTAGTTTTGTATTATCCCTGAGCTCCAAGATAATGAAGCTTCTCAGAGATACTGACCAATTTTGGAGTCGCTGCACTGGCCACTCTTGCAGCGTAATACAGAATTGCAGCGTCCAAGAGCACCATCAAGTGGTGAAGGAAAGACGAAATTAAAGCGGCCAAACGGCTCTCCTTTTTGGTGCAGTAAATTCGCATAACGGAAAACTACACCCAACAATTTATTTCCGTGTAGCATCCTTCACATAGAAAGTCCTTCATCTCATTATAGAGGGGAGTAAAAGAATGGATAAAGGTCTATACAGCTGTGGTGTAGCACACAAACCACATAGCTGGGGCTTCTGATTTCAGGTAATGAGGTGGGGGAAACTAGGTGGGAATGACCTGGAAAGGAAAGAAAAGGGGCAGTGATGGAGCACGGAGACAATGATAGGAAGAAACAGGGAGAGAAGGAGCAATCAGAAGAGGGTGTTTGGGGTCAAATGTGACAGCTAGGGGGAGACATGGAAAGGAGCAGCAGTGGGGGGTGGCCTCATTGATTGGAACTGATAAAATCACATGTTACAGCTCTTCCTTTGCAGAAGGCTTGGGAAAATCAGAAAAAGCAACTCAGATCTTGGGACCTCACTGGGGAATTACCTCTCCTCAACACCAATGAACCTCCTCTTGAATTGCAGTATTCCTGACTTCTGGGAGAGGCAGGGGGCAAAGGGAGCAGGGAGGGAGCAGCCAGCTTGGCTTTGGGAACAGTAACATAAGGGATAATTGTAAGTCAGAATGGGATAAGTCAGTGCTAGTGAAGATGGATTTTAAAAAAGGAGTGGGTGAGGCAAAAGCAGCTTTTTTGTCCGTGTGTGCCTGGGTTGCTGAAGCATGAACCTGACAGAGATCTATAGGTAAGGAAATCATGATCAATCTAAACTGGTGATCTCTGTTAAAGGTGATGCTGGCAGAAGCGCATTGACAATTGTCCCTCACAGTTAACTGCCAGTTCTCACTGTTCTCAAAATGTTTCTAAAATGCAGATCAGCATTACTTTCTTATTTCATACCTTGAAAAATACAGACACAGAGAAATGAGCAATTTGACCAAGAAACATAACCAAGAGCATGACTGCCTTGGTTCTGTGATGAGTACCCTGCAAAATGATCCATATTGCCTCCACACAAGAAAGGAGCATTTCACCCGGGCACAGGCAGATCCTTATGAGAAGTCTGCAGAAGCAGGAAGTTACAGTGGAGCTGAGATTGGGTAGAGTCCAGGCAGACAAACAAGAGAGATGAAAGGGTAAGCTGAAGGAGATGTGAGAGTGGAGTATGGCTCACATAGGAGTGACAACGTCAGCCTTACAGCTAGCACTGGCAGTGAACAGGGAACAGTGCTAATGATGGGACTTGCCCGTGAGGCAGAGACAAGAGGAAAGAGGGCTCAAACAGCAGTGAAAGAGCAGCAGCTGGCAAGGCACAATACACCAGGAGGTAGAAGAGAGCAAGAACACCAGGGGAAGGCTGCCTTGATCAATAGCACTGGGGACCATGGGTAGGTTGCAGGAAATGAGGAGGGAAAAGGGAGGGTTTTGTTTTACAAGAAGGGAAAAAAAAATAGAAGGAAATGGGTAACCTGTTACTGAAGTACCAGTATGATCATAACAAGGGACAAGATTTCTGTTGAGTAAGACCAAGCATAGCTACCTTAGTCCAGTATGAACTTTGAGAAAATCTGTGATGCCTTGGTTTAAATTTGTGGGCATCTTAAATTCACTGTGGCTTTCTTTGAAAGTTTGATGGGGGGTTTTTTTGTGTGTTTCTTTTTGTTTTGTTTTGTTTAATTTTATTTTTGTTGTTGTTTTTTTTCTTAGTCCTTGAAATGGCTCCTATTTAGAGCCTATCCCTTACTCTGGGAAGGGAGAATCAAAGCCCCCACGGAGCCTGCCATGTCAGCCACAGAGGCGTTCTGTTGTGGTCACCCGTAGGACAATGTACGTGTCCCTGAAGCACTGTGGCAGAGGACTTTTTGCTTGTCTCATTAACCAGAATGCCTTTGTAGCTTCCAGCTGCCTTGGAGCAGTGCTGAGGTCAGTAAAGGAAGCAAATAAAGATTTCCTGCATGTGCTTGCTCATGACAGGCAAAGGAGGGGGAGAAAGCCTTTCCCCCATGGGCTTCATAACCTGTTTAAAATGTGGTAATGAAATGAACCAAATTTTTCCTCAAATCAGACTCTAGAGTCTCAACTTCCTACCAGACAATTTTCTACCTCTTCCCATCATGTCTATTCCATACAGTACCAGTAGTAATTCTCTTTTCCCTCCTCTTCTGCTGGGGTGATTAATAATTAAATGATATTAAAAGGAAAAGGCAGAGGGGGGCAACTTCCAGTTTTGCAACCAAAAGACCTGCTTTGACACTAATTATAATCCTGATCACTTTTCATCCTGCTAGGCAAAGTCTGAGTTTATACCGAATGGTCACATGTTTACTCCTGACTATCTAAAGCTAATGGGATGGGGAGGGATGAGGAAATGCTGCACATTCTCATGAGCATTAGAGGGAGCTCATATGAGGCAAGGGAGAAATGATGAGGTCTCAGCTTTCAGAAGCTCCTTTTGAGAGTTCATTGGAGGAACCATAGCAGAACTGACTGCTTCTGACTTCTGCTAATACCCCATGTTGAATATTAATGATAAACATAATAAAATATGTATACAGTGTAATAGGAATAAAAACGTGCATGTAGCACCCCAGATTTATAATACTGCTTTACATACACTTTCAGACAGCTGAATAGTGGTGGTGAACATGGAGCCTACTGCAAGGAATAAAAACAAGCTCCCTACTATTGATGCTTATTAACGTTTCTGCTAGTCTTTCCCCAAGTGCTGCTTAGCTTTCAGGTCCTATTATTTTCCAGTTCCCATTGTGGTTACACTGTCTGAACAAAGTAGCTTCATCTAGCACCTGGAATTATTTAAAACTCAGAAGAAGAAGGGAATTAAGGCACAAGGTTGATGGTGTTCAATGAAGTTTCAGTATTATTAAAGTAATTGCTTAAGTATCTGCAGCCCTACACGTGGGCACATTCTAGCCTTTTCACCAACATGGATCTGGACAGAGCAATTCCTGGTAGCTAGGGATTTCCCAAGGTACCAGAGAGACATTTCCCCATGTAGAACATGACAAATGGGAATCTGTCCTGTTCTAAGCCCTAAATTGTCACCTAAGTAAATCAATGCTACAGAACCTGGAAAGCCTGAAAAGAGCACAGGGTTTGGAAAGATGCTACCATCCCTCCAGAAGGAAACTACACCAAGTTTTTGGCTGTTGTGACCAAAACCTATCCTTTTTTTCTCCAACTCATTTGGTTTAGCAAAAGAAGTTGTCTCTGCCCGCAAACTTTGCTTTTCTTTTGTTGAATAATGTAGGTTTGATGATCCTGAATGAGAGAAGCTGAGGGTGTTGCCACAAGCCTGCTGGATGAAGGACAAGTCATAGAATCATAGAATGCTTTGGGCTGGAAGTGACCTTAAAGATCATCTAGTGCCAGCCCCCCTGCCATGGGCAGGGACACCTCCCACTAGACCAGGTTGCTCATTCAGCTTAACCTTAAGCATCTCCAGAGATGGGGAATCCACAACCTCTCTGGGTAACCTGTTCCAGTCTCTCACCACCCTCACCATAAGGAACTTCTTTCTTCTCTCCAGCCTAAATCTCCAATCTCCAATCTTCCAATTTGCATGCATTACTTCTAATTCTGCCATCTTGTATCTGTCTTTCTGTTGTCCCACTTCAGGTATTAATAAGCTACTATGAGGTCCCCCCTGAGCCTTCTTTTCTCCAGGCTGAACAACCCCAACTTCTTCAAACAACCCCAACTTCTTCAAACAACCCAAACTTCTTCAAACAACCCAAACTTCTTCAGCCTTTCTTCAGAAGGGAGATGCTCCAGCCCTCTGATCATCCTTGTGGCCCTCCTCTGGACCCTCTCCAACTGCTCAGTGTCCACTTTCTGTCTCTGTTTTTCTCTTATCTCATGGTTTCTTGAGGCAGAAAGAGCATCAAGATGTATAAATGAGAACTGTTAGGCAAAACCCGCAGAGCTAAAGTAGAAGTAATGATTATGGTAATAACATAATCCAGGCAAACTGTCTTAACATGTGTTTACAAATAGCAGTACTATCTTTTAAGGTACTTGACGCATCCCCTGCCCTGTGGGGCGGACCTATTAATCAGATAGGCTGCCTCCAGGGGTCTGACCCAAACCACTGAGCAGCTTCAGCTTGGAATTAGACCCCCTCTGGGACTTAAAGCTCTGGAAATTATTTAAAGTGCTTGCAAGCATATCCATTGTGCCTTTCAAACAGTTCCCCAGAGAAAGCAGGAACAGGGGAAAAATTCTTCCTGTGGAGACTCTGACAGTGATCTTGAGAAAGCACCATGGGAAGCAGACAAGTCCTCACCTAAACAGAGTTAGATTGTCTATTTCCATTTTCCTCTCTGATATTCAGCACCCTTCCTTACTACCTCTCCTAAGAGCTGTCAGTAGAGGTAGCACACAAGGGAGACGTTTTTTTTAACTAAGTCTGCCCACAGACTTGGCCTACTCTGCACTTGAATGTTGTTCTGAGCAACTCCTAGGTGATTTATACCAGAGAAGTATGGTGCTCTCCTCCAAAGTACCATTTAAGGCACTGGAACTCAGTGACTAAACACACATTAACACAGCATCCACCTACATACAACATTAAGACTGCACATGTGATCTTCTACTGCCTCCAGTAAATAAAAAATGGGGATCCTGCTGCAAACTGCTCTCCATCAGATGTTACTGCATAATCCACTCTTTCCAGCTTTGGGACTCACTATTTTAAATCTCTAAGCCAAGTGAGCTCATTGAGACTGAAACAGAGGGGAGTACTGAGACAAGCAGTTCAGCTGGCAAGTCTTTGAGGAATGGCACCACCAGCACTAGAGGGATTCATTATCAGCTGCTGCAGTATCTTCCAGTGACTCAGCTATTTGCAGAACTATCCATCGCTCAGTGCCCTCAGCCCAGATGCCAAGTAAAACATGTTCACCGAAAGAAGTGTCACAACAATAACTTGATCACTTCATTGAGTAAGCCCTTTAGCATGAGTCATTTAAACCACCTCTGAGTTGATCCAGTGCAAGTCCCTCCTCTTGCTTAGACTATCTTGCTTAGCCCTAAAGGCTAAGGTCATCGCAAGATCATGTGTAAAAGCAGTTTCCACAGAAGAGGGGAAAGCGACAGTTATGCAAATCACTTGCATGAGTTTCCTGTGCAAACCAGGTGTTAGGAAAACAACCCTTTCCTTTAATTAGCAAAGATTAAATCAAACTGCAAGAGCAGGTGAGTTTTGGTATCTAAGCTGTTAAGACAGAAAAGTTCAATAGAAAATATATGCACACAACATACCCAGCAGGATACATGCTGAGGCCCCAGAACACAAGATGGAAGAATTTCCATCATCAAAGCAGAAGATCACAGGAAGCTGTGGGCAGCCTGAGGGCAGGACACAGTTGCTAAGCAACTCTTCCCTGGATTTGATGTCACAAACACTCACAACCCCAACAACGATCTCGAATTGGGGTTTCAGTAAGAAGGCATCTAGTGAGGGGGTTGCTCCTCCTTGCACCTTTAGTGCTTCACTTCAGGCAACTCCCTAACCAGTAGTCCTAAAATGTCTAAGATATCTGGCCTTGGTAGCTGGCAGTGGCATTGGACTGCACAAGTTGGCCAACAGCATAAATGTTGACATTAGGACTGAGAACAAGTATAACACTTCCTCTGGTGAAAACTGTGAAGTGTCTTACCCTGGTAAAGTTTTATATGTGTGACCAAATCCAAAAAGTTCAGAAAGAAATAGATAGGCAAATAAATAGAAGAGGGCAAGGTTAGAGATAGCCGGAAGGGATAGTTTCTCTCCAAACCCACTCCTCAAATGAAGTATGAGCTTTACTTTATTATCTTGTAAGAAATCTTCCTGAACTAAGATGAACCAAGTAAAATCAAGTGGGGTTTAATATTTTATATAAAGCAGAAATATTTTAGGACATCCTACCTTCTCTCCTAAGTATTTGGTTCCCATGGCTATCCATCTGCCAAGGAAGGTAAGAGGAACTGGGCAACTGTGGAGAAGTGTTCTTGGACAGCTGCAAAATTTGAATGGGAGGTGGCCTCACAAAGAGGAGAACTGAGAGAAATATCCAGCTGCAAAGATCTGAGAGCCTTAGTTCAACTAGTTCCTGGTAAGCCTGAAACACCCATCAGGAGACTCCTCCTGAAAGGAGAATTTATTAGGGACATTGGCAATGTACAATAGCCTAAGTCATGGAAGGCTTCTCATGGATAGAACATGATCTTTGGGCTAACCTAACACATCTCAAGGTGCTTTAAAATTTCTTCAGGTTTTGGGGAGCAGTTAAGATTCAAGTGATCTAATTTCTGATAGTACTGTCTTTATTCTTTAGGGAGAGCAAAAAGAGGTCACCGTCCCTGCAAGCCACAAATATTAGCATTCATTCCCTCTGCACTGGCAGAACTGAGCTGTCTTGTCTGAAAGATATTTGTATTTCCATAGATCAAGTTTTATCTAGTGCTCTGTAACCACCATAAATTCTCTCACACCACCCTTAATCTACTTTTATTAGAACATGTCTTAGCAATTACTCATTGGTGCTCACAGGTCTGTTGTGCCAGGCATGGGATTAGCACACACTGAGAGACACCTCCCTGACCACTAAAGACAGAGAAATGAGTATTCAGTGTCATCAGTTTCATTCTATGTGAAGGCAGCTGAGCATTCTCCCTTTCATTGGATCTTGGGCCTAGAGGAAGAGAAACAAATCTCAGGAAATTTTTCTCTTCATTGGTCCCTTCCATTTGCCCATTGGGATGTTTATATGAGTCTGGGCCTTTGAGAGACTTTTCTAGCTGACAGGTTTTTTGCCAAGCTCTGCCTTTGTGAGATGAGCCTTATGTCTTTGCCCAGCTCCAGTAATTTTGGATTTTCACCACAAAGATTTATTCTGTCTCTTTGAGACAAAATAGCTATATAACTGGACAGCAGGTAGGCAGCTTGCAGCTGAATAAAATATAGCTTCAGTCTTTCAGTGAAACCTTTTTTCCTCCTTTTGTTTTTTTTTACGCAGAGGACTCTGGAGAGGGAGAGAGAGAAAGTGAAAAGAAACATCCACAGAGAGAGAAACACGTAGAGGGAGAACAGAGGTGAAAGGAAACAAATTAAAATGATGGATAGATTTTTTGTGTAATATTGCATTATTTATAAAGACAATTTCAACTGAAAAACTTCCCTGTCCAGGCGGGGAGAGTGAAAGGATATGACTCTTTTAGCTTCATTATGTTCATTAGTGTTGCCATCCCAATTTAAGTGTCAGATGCAGGTCTGCAAACCAACCAAGGATTGCAGCTGCAGCCAGTGGAACATCTGTAGCTTAGGGATCAAGACTGTGAAAGAAAGTCAAAACATGTTCAAAAGACTCGCATGCACATTCAAAATCTCCATTTGGGATCAGCCTCTAGAAATGCACATTAAGAGCAATATTGGAATGTTAGGGAAGATAGACTTTGTGACTTCTTCCAGTGCTACTTTTCCAGGAGCTGAACAGAGGAGAAAAACTGTCAGGTAACACTGTGGGTGTTCCAAACAGCCAAGCCTCGACTTTTCCTTTGTTTTTTGAGCAGAAAAAGGAGCATTCCCTGAAGCTATTGCCACACCAGGAGACGTATGGCTCCCTTGAAGCCACATGAACTGTAAGTTTAGAAAAGCCTTGGTTTCAAGTTTGCAAGGACAGTTTTCACTCTGTTTTCCTGTTTCTACTTTCTCTGCTTTTATTCTTTAAATTCAATTGAACTAATGCAGAACGTAAAGCTATCCAGTATTTTGCTACAGTCCACATATGCTATCTGCCCTTTGTCATCCAAATTTGCACTCTTCTCATACTAAAAGCACTTGCATCAAACTGGCCATGAGGTTTCTCTGTATATTTGCTGTCATTTATTGTTCCATTGTCTATGAGATTTTTGGTGATTTTCCAAATATTCCATCTATTATTTTGCTGAAGACGGAAATAAATTTGGAGAGATGGTTGCTCACAGGGTCACTTTTCCAAACATCACTGACTTTTCTTAAAGCTTTCAGTATCTCTACAGATCCCCCTCCTTTTTCAGAAGTAATTGCTATAATTACAGCAAAGTTAACTATTTTAAGTATCCTAGCACATACATACATCCAGCTGTTTGTGTATATGTAAGGCAGCTGGTCAGTTCCACTTGTTCTGACAGGACCTGCTGATAAACTCTATTCTTTGCCCCAGCACTATCTCATCTTTCTGCCATTTTAGCCAAAACCATTTTGCTACTACTCCTACCTACTTCTGTTTCCTCTCAAATCAATTAAGGTTGCCACAAAAATGGATACTTCATGTGGTCACCCGACAGCTCTGTTCTGAAACTGCCTTTGAGACTGCTTGATGATCCCAGCTGGGTCTAAATAGGGCTGGATGGGTCCTGAAAGGCCAAAGCATTCTGTTACCGTATCTTGCCCAGAAATGCTGACCTACAACATATCTTGTTGCAAGCCTCTCATATCTGCTCTTTAACAGCTATTTTATAGTTTGCCCTTTTCATTTTCAAGCTGGTTTTTGTTGTTTGATTTTTATTTTATTTTTTTATTCTTGTTCAATATGTTCTGATGGGAGGGAGAGCCAGTTTCACAATCTCAGCCATTTTTGAGCCATCATTAATTCCTTTCCCATCCTCATTTACTAATAGACCTACTTTCTCCCTACTGCTACATTTCTCCTCTGATCTGTTTATAAAAGCCTTTCTTATTCTGCTTTAACCCATTAATTTCACTCTGCTGTTTCTCATCTGCTGAGCTATGCCTAGTCCCTCTGATGGTATGTTTTATCAGCTAGGAATTCATCTCATTTCTTTATATTATGCAGCATTATCTCAGCTTCCTCACTGAAATCGAAGCATAACACATCTTCTGCACTCACTTTTATCATCTAACTAACGCTCTGATTCAGCAAGGCAATGCCACCAGGCTCACCTGAATTGTTTCATTGAGGTCAGGCACTGAAAATTAGAGAGTTAGTCTTAAGACTCTTCTTCAACAAGGGAAGGGAGGTAAAAGTTCACTTGGTGCCTCTCTGTGAAAAAAAAAAAAACATGCAGAGGGGATAAGGACAGAGGAAAATACTCCAAAGAGGAGTTTCCTAATTAAGGGATGTAGTGCTTGTCCCTGGCTCCATCCCTCACTGACAGAGGAAATAAGGAAGTCTGTCTAGAAGCACTGCTGACCCTTTAAGCCCTAGTTTGGATCCCAGAGGAATGCCATAAATTACAGAGGTCTGGCATAAGAGCTACCTGCAGATGTCAGCTCCATCATTTTGGCATTTCCCTTTGTGACTGCTGCTCCCCAAAACCAACAAATACTCTATGACTGGAATGAGACATACTCTTAGGAGGTGCTAATCCACAAGATGTGCTCCACCAGAGGCAGGGTGGGGTGGGATGCATATGTCTTAAGCAATAAATGGTATTGAAAAATTTCCCTGCATTGAGGATTAAGTATGTGATTTGGAGCAAAGAAAAATGAGCAGAAAGAGCATTTGAAAATCTCCACCACTCTCCTGTTCCCCCCCTGGCCCCACTTTCTCATTTGGAATCTCAGATGCCTCATCCTCTCTGGATGTTTTGATAAGGCCTTTTTTTGATTCTTTCCCACCCCTAGCAAGTGTGATTTGATTTGACTTCTCTTTCCTCCCTGGTCTGAGGTGTGCACTGAGGTAGCTATCTGCTCAATTCCATCTCCCCAGTTGTTCGTTTTCTATACAATTCCTTTACACACTCTCCCTTCAGCCAAATAGATTTTTTTTAATTTACCTTGTATTTTAAGTTGTCTTGATATTGTTAGCCTTTGGGCTTACGAGACTGAGTTTTTAATACTTTCCCATCCTCTCTATGCACTGACTCCAGCTCATACCAGAGGGACAGCTTTGCATTTCTTTCTATCCACTCCATAATTGGTTTGCAGAAACTTTTAGCATCCTTATTAGAGATATGTCAGAACCAATACCACAGGCCTGATTCCCCAGCAATAGAAAGTGAAGAACTACCAAGGCAATGAGAATCATTTATCACCTGAAAGAGCAGATTGAAGCCACTGCATCAAAAAAAATCTGTTCAAAATGATGGGCTTGGCCTCTCCCTTATAATGAACTGAACTGAATGACTGAATGTCCGGGCAGCCAAAATGCTTCCAGATTCATCCATGACTACTCAGGTTCTCTTTTGGGATAGGCAATATTAAGCAGATTTGCATGTTCATTTGGAAATAGCAATACCACCAGAAGATCACACACTCCAGAAAAGTGGAATGTTGAAGCTACCTGAACAGTGTTTGCTGTTCAGAGGAGCTGCCCCTTTGTCCAACTGACCACTAGCTTGAAAGCTCATAGTTTGTAGTTTTGTTTTGTTTTTTTCATCTCTTACAAAAGAAATTGCTGGCTGCTCAGTGTGTGAATGTCTCTCATGAAATATTTGTTCAGTGGCAGTATTTTTTCTCAAAAAAATTTTCAGTAATACTACTACTAATAAAAAACCCTCTCATGCTTTGATTCTAAAATACCTGAAAGCTTTTCCATTATTTCCTAATGGCTTGGTCTGGCTTTTCTCAATTTTTAACTTTTTTTTTTTTTTTACAGTGAGGGTGACCACTGTATAAAATATCTGCTTATTTATTTTTGCCACACTTCAGTAATGCAAGTTCATTGTTTGTTGCTGGTTCAATTCATGACACAATGCCTGTTTCTTTGCTTCATTTAACTCCAACATACTCTAGTTGGGATAAACCAGTGTACATAATGTCATTGTCCTAAAAATAGCACTCGAGGTTTTCAATAAATTCAAACCAAACTCATCACATGACTATGTCAAAAGGCATTTACTTTGATTATCAATTGTGGAAACATAGGTAGGGACTTGCCAATGAAGCTGAGTGCCTTTAATTTTGGTGCTTTCACACAGAAGCAAGGAACCCATTTTCCTCCTCCACAGCTATTTTTGGCCCTCAGGGTGCTAATGAAAATAAAAGCTTTATTGTGTCTTACATGTGCCACTTGCAGCAATGATGCCCAGAGAATGGTCAAATAGATGGAGGAATACCTGTAATCTTTGAGCTTTTACCTCCATTTTTTCCCCCCATTTTTTCACAAAAAGGAACAAAAGAAGGGCAAGACTAATTTGCCAAAAAGTCACAAGCTCTTTTAACAGTTTGGTTCACTGTTTTGTTTCTGTTTGGTATGGACAACATTCTGAAATAAAATCTGTGCTTTGTCTTTAATCCCTCAATAATCCAAAGTCCAAGCTCTATGGATATGTGAATTGATCCCACAAATTGTACCCTATTAGATGAGGTCGGGTTAAGTTTTGACTTGTATGTCTAGCCGTCATCATTCCAGGATATCAAAGCATTTTCAAAACATTCACTAATGAATTCTTATGGCCCATGGTGAAAGTGATCAGGATTATTTGTACCACCAAAACAATGAAAAAAAGCAAGTTCTCACAGTGGCACAGATGGAAAGACAGGCAAGGGAGCATTCTAATACCTACCCACTCCCAGGTCAAGGAAGGACTAAATTGGGCAGTTTCCTCTGTTCTGCTTGCTTTAAGAGGTTAAAGAGAACCCCAAATCATTCCTTTGAATAAATGACAATTTTTTGCCCTGTGTCTGCTGAAACCACACTGACCCTCTGCTCATCATGCTGTAACTATGAGATCATGCTTACCAGATCACTTTAAAAGGAAACATGTTTCTAATGAGTCTATTCTTTTTTATAAATCATAAATTCTTCTTCTTACAGCTTTGCTTTTTCTTTTAAAATACATTGGGCCTGGTTCACGTGGGAATCTCAGGTCAGAAGTTCTACAAAAGTGAAAAAAATTGGCTGAGAAAATAAAAAATATTTACCTTTTTGATCTATCATATTCAACTCGTTTCCTTCTGCCCTACTTTATTTTTTTTCTTTACTGTTGACCTTATCTTCCTTTATTGATATTCTAATCATATGTGTTCTCCCACCTGGTTTCTGTAATGTCAACTAAGTCATCATTGTTTTCATGCATGAGGACATCTCACTGTTCCAGCTTAGTCATTTCTCAGATTTCTTGTGTTGAGGCATGGAGGAAATAGTTTTGTCCATTTTCTCTCACGCCCTTTCACCTCCGTTTCCTTTTGGTTGCATTCCCTTTTTCTTAGTCCTGAACAAACCCAGAGTAGTAGTCAGACCATGCATTCTGCTCACCTTTGGATGCTTTCTCAACAGAAAGTAACATGGTTTATACCTGACTGCAGCTTGGCTCACTCCCGATGAACCCTGTGGTTCCGTCTTCCACACTAAGAAATATTCAGCTACTTCCTGCTCCTCCTCAGTTCTGGTCTTACATGGCTTTACAGAGTCTTCTGTCAGGTAGCTTAGAGTTCTCATTAGGTATGGCAACAGGACTTCCCACCTTCCCTCTCCTTCTCTGTCACCCCTAGCCTCCAGAAACAGAGAGAAGTAAGCAGCCCTACAAGTACCTTCACACCTTCTTCTCTTGGTCATTATCCTCACCAAATCCTTTTCACACCCAGCCCCACATCCACACCTCTGCTTTATTCATTTGCTTTACTCTTCTGTGTGCTTTCTCCCCTTGAGGGTTAGAGACTCTAGTAGGTTAAAGTCACCAAAGATTTAAATCCCCTGTTCCCCATAAAGGAATACAATGAAGACTGGGAATGGCCTAAAAGGATAAATCCTTCCACCTAGCCTTCCAGAGACCCTCCAGTTCTTTCTTCAAATCACATAGTAAGAATGCTTGTGATCCAAGGATGATGCCCAGGAGTTTACCCATTTTCGGCCCATGCCTTCCTAAATTTAGTGATTATTGACCCCACCATGAATTTCTTATCTCTCCTCCATATCTGCTACTAATTCCTGTGATTCCCTTGTGGCACTTTCAGGCCCTGCACTGCAGTCATCCCCTTTTATCCAGTTCTATTCCTTTATTCTATCCACCCATCAGCTCCTGCATCCACAGAGAAAGGGGTTGCATCTCCATGAAATTGGCAATTGGAATTTTTAATAGCACTAAAATAATTTAGTCATACTACAGGTAATTTTATAAACACTCAATATTTTCTACCCTAAATGACAGATTTATTACAGCACATTATTTTTATTATTGAATGTAATCATATCCCCATGCTGCTGAAATCCCCTGGGCATTCACAGTGCTCTAGCAGTAATAAATAACCAATGTACAGAGAAAAACTTTGCTAAGGTGAATTTAAGGTTGCGGGCACATATCAGTGGTTTGAGTGCATATTGCCTTTCAAGAACATTGGAGTTAACAAGTTGATTGCAGGTGACAGCACAAAACAATTCTGATTTCTTGGGTATTTCTGTCCTACATCCCATGTAACCCTATGTCAGAAGGCTATTCTCCAGCTGTTCTTTTCTCTCTCATATGGACACTGCTGTCCTTCAGTGTTTCCTTGTAGCAGTTAGCATAACTTAGACCTAGCCAGCAATAAAGTTCACATACCAACTAGTTATATTGTAGTATCATAGAACGGTTGGGTTTGAAGGGACTTTTAAAGATCACCTAGTTTCAACCTCCCTGCCATAGGCCCACTAGACCAGGTTGATCAGTGCTTCATCCAGCCTGGCCTTAAACACCTCCAGAGAGTGGGCATTTATGGAAATAACTTAGATTTAAGAACAGAAATGTAACTTAAGGAAGAACCGCTTGTCCAAATGCTTTGAGAGTACTGGCAGTAGCAACAGACAGTTATTGAGCACTGGAGGAATTTAAATGGGCCAGTGTCTACCGAAACCTGTATTTGAGGCACTTAGAGTTACTAATGGAGAGAACCTATGTGACACTACATTCTAGCACTAGGACTATAAATGGCACAGCTGGAGCTGTTACATTGATCCATCCAACTTTTCTTCTGAGCTTTGTCATCTCTCCTGCTGAACAGAGAAGATATGTAATTCATAAAAATGCATATAATTGTGATTGAAGTGTTCTGGTATCTAAGTCTGTTTAGTCTCCACAATACCATTTGGTCCTAAATGGCAACAGCCCCATCTCCCTGCATGTACACCTATGGAGCATCACCAGGGGCACTTAATTGAAGCTAGGGCAAGCCCATGCTGTGTTTGCTCTGAGCTATGGACATGCTCATCAGCCAGCTGACAGGCTATGCTGGGTAAGTCACATTTCAGCTCTCACCATCGTCTTTTCTCCCACTGAGGTCACTCATTTAAGCCTGTCCCTAGTCCAACCTCCAGCTCCCTTAGAACTTTTCATTTTGTGCTTCTTATTTTTTTGAAATTGATCACCCTTCTAGGAAATTTGTCTGAAATCAGCCAACTGATATCAAAGAAGAGCAGGACTGACAGGTTGGTATGTAGGCAGATGGAATGAATGCCTGTCCCTTAGTTCTCTAAGAAGACAGGATATAAAAAACTCATAGGAATGTAAAAACTCCTGTTAAGGTGAACCACTCAAATATGACTCATGTAATACCCAAACTGCATTCCTGCAGAATACCATTCTCCCTTCACTGAAGAGTTTTAAAGCTTATGCACCAGAGAGCATGGAACTATTTGTTATCTACTCCAAATAATAACCATGCTGCTTTGTTACCACATTAACCTTTAGTCTTTTTCAGGTAAAAACTTAAATCTCACAATCAGGGAAGATGAGGTTTATCTGTGGAGGCAGGCAAGTGCAGCATACAGGAGCACTCAGACAGCAGGGCACAAGGTGAAATTGTCAAACTTAACCTTGCAGGCTGCTAAATACATCCTAGAGCAGCTGCCTGACCTCAGCATCTGGCAAGGTCACAGCCCTATGCTGCACAGGGAAAGATTGCCTTCAGCATTTTGTTTGTGTAAATGAGGATTTGTGTGCTATGTATGACTGTAAATAAAGTAATAAAACTCCCTGCTTAAGCTTGGAATATTCTGGTTCTTTACATTCACACAATGGTCTAAACCTACTTGCAGCTAAATTCAACAGTGTTTTTTGTCTTGCGCCAAAGCAACGGAAAGAGGACAAAGAACACAAATGATTTTGCTAAGACACTCAATCTAGTCTCTTCAGTTCCCTAATTCTTTATTTCTTTTATTTTTTCTGCTCTTTAAAATGCTTGTATGTTACATACTCAGACCACGCAATTGAGCCTGCAATAAGAGCTGGGCAAGAGATGACATAGCTACCACTGTGAAAATAACTTTTCCTGCTTGTTTAAAAGCCGAAACACTGATATTACTGTCAAGAAGAAATTCCAAAGTATAGGGGAAAGAGGTTGCTTAATAGAAGAAACAAAACAAAAAAAAAGCAAATACATAAATACATTTCCTTTCAAGACAAGCTTGGAGCAAATGCAGTATTTCTGCCGATTGCCACACAGCTTCAGGAGTTCAAGGCCACTGTTCATCCTACTGGGTCACATTCCTTGGCTCACCTACTTCTCCCACAATGCATAATAGATTGTGAGAACACCTTCCACCTTGCTTCCTTCATGCTCAAGACATTATAAAATAGCACGGAAAAATGCCCTAAATCTTTTCCCTCTATCTTTCGCTTTGCAGATCAGCACAAATACGTTCTGGAACTCTGATTCTTCTTGTGATATTAAGCACCAATGCTATTGTGAGAGGGAACAATGCAAACTTTCACTTATTTGCCACTACTCATAGGTTAGGATTTAAAAAATAATTAGTATTTTACAATATTAAATATTATTTAAGCACTCCGTTCAGTGTGATTTGGGTATCTAAGCAAATAGGGTCCTTTGAAGAGCTAAGGCATAAAAGAACTTTGAGGTCCTTTAATGAAAGAGGCTATAAGTAGGACAGAGAATCACTGGCCACACAGGCAGGAATTGCCATTGTCATCTTATTTTGCAATAGCAAAACCCTGTACAACAGTTCAACACATTAGGCATTAACAGAGAGATAGTGTTCCCTAAAATAGGAGGATTCCTTTAGTACAACTCTGAAACTGCTGAGCTGATGGAGAAATTCCTATCTTCTTAATGCTTTTTGTACTAGATCTTTGGCCCAGTGGTATACTATTCTTCAGAGTGGAACTGGAAAAAAAGGCTCAGCAATAATGAGCATTCAGCTGTGTAAAAGCACTGTGAGATACATCAGCACCTAACCCATGTGAAGGATTTAGAAACAACTTGCGCTGGCTGGGGCAGTAAGCCTCCCTTTCCATGCTACAGTTCTTCCTGCAAGCTTAGTACAGTCCACAAAGCCAACAAAGAACTGGGAGGAAGAGAAAGAAGTGCTACAAGACAGAAAGCAAGAGGAAGATATTTGAATTTCATAAGACAGGTTAACCCCGCAGGGCTGAGAGAATCAAAACCAACTTATTCTGAATAAACATGATATGGAAATTGCAGCGATAGAATTGAGCATGGATTCATCTAGGAAGCTACAGTACAAGTTGGTGTGAGATGCCATCAGGAAAACATTGTGAAGACTGAAGACAAGAGCAGTGATCTTTCCAGCCATGTCTGAACCCCAGATTTCTGGTTCTTGGAACCCATACTTTTGATTTGAGAGGTAACAGGTAGTGAAGCCTGCTCTCCAGAAGCAGTTCCTACTACAAACCCTTTGCTTAGCCACCTGGCTGAAAGAAAAGTCCTCAAGGACAAAGCCTCATGGCTTTGTGTTAGCTATCTTTCAGATCCAATGCTAGTTGACATAGGCTAAAATGGTGGCTGGGAAGATATTAACAGTCAAGCAGCATGGACTGCTGTAGGCCAGAGCTTGATTCCACATCCTAACCTTTGGTCACTGGTTAGCAAGGATGTAGCAAGTCACCAAGCAGGGATACTTCAATCTCTCTCAAGAACAGGAAAGACAATATAGCACAACAAAGACATACAAAATGGAAGAAGGCATACTCTGTAGTAAAGCTCTGTGCCCTTGTCCCAAGGTGTCCTCCTTAGTGTAACTGATGGTCCCAGGTAAAATAGAATCAATTTACACCCATTCCGAGCATACAGAAGTACTTGACAGATGAGCTCCAAAGAGCCTAGCTGATATGATTTAAGATGTTACCTTTCCCCAGCTGTCTGCCCTGTCCCCCTGCCAGAAGTTACTGCCCCAACAGCAGGTAAAGCAGAAGAAATGTGTGCCTGCACCTTGAATGCTCTATCTCAGGCTGGTGTATTAGCATAAACTGCCAATGAAGGGTGGGTTTGTGCTAATATATCAGGCGAGAGCTGCAGCCGTTGGAGCACAGGCGTATGTCTCATTCTGCCAACTTTCCAGTCTTCTCCAGCAAAGGAGCAGAAAGGACGGCTGAGGGTATTTAAGACATGTGTGCCAAGTGCAGCTAGTCATATATATACAGTACTTGGATGAACACACTGTTTTCAAGTTCATTTCCCTGAAGCCTGGTAATCTGTAGACCCACTGGTGCACAGCTTGGACAATGAATACAAGCAATCAGTGCTAAGGAGCACACTTAAAATAGCACAGCTACAAACACACATAGGGCAGGGAGGGAAGGGTGACTTCAGTTCCCTCCTCCACAGACCTCTTAAACCACCTGGGAGAGTGCCAGCTCTTATCATGGCTCAGCATCAAGAAGCTTGATAGAGATCATGCATCCAAAACTTCTTTTAGAATTGTGAGACCACACGAACTAATAATTTACCTGGAAAATTCCAGCAGCAGAGAAAAGTCAGAAAAATCCGGTCAGCCTGTTCTAATATCCATTTCTGCTATCAGTGTCAGTGATGCACGTTTATGCATGTTTATGAGATAAAGGTTTCTTTTTACATGAAAATCATTTGCGCTTTGGAAAATCCTGTAATGTGCTGATTTGCTTTGCTTTCTCTTGTATGCTCTCTTTTTTGTGTTGTTTTTGTGCCTGTATCTCTTGCTTATGATCTCTCTTTATGCTGAAAATCCAGTACAAATGTTTAGTAAACAATAAGAAGCTCATTGCTGCTTTTAAGCAGAAAATTTGCCTCTGCCTCACAGAATATCTATTTTGGCTTCTATTTAATTTTTCAATAATGCATGAATGTATATCTATAGATCATATCTTTCCTTGCCTGGATTCTGCAGTGGTTGATGCTTTATAAAAAAAGTCAATGTAGATGGAATTGGCTGTAATCAATTTATGGCTCAGCCATCTTTGATCAGAAAATGTAACAATTGCTCTTTTTCATACGTGACAGGCACAAAAGCACTTTTCCACTACATTGATCTGAAAACTTTAAATTTTTTTGAAATTTGGATCATCTTCTTTTCTGATACATCAAGAACACGTGGGGCACTCTGAACTGGAGACCAAAAAGAGAGTCATGACAATGATAAGGTAACTAGCATATTCCCTCTAAACTGTTATTCTAGCATAGTCTTACTGGGTAATACAGAGATGCAGGATGGAGTCCTAGAGCTCTCCCTTCCAAGGGTAGGTTTATCATCCCAGTCAGAGTCTGTGTAGCTAATTCACTCACCTCCTTACTTTTCCTTGCGATTTACAGCTGGAGTGCAAATACTTTTGAACTCTTATGCTGACACATGTACCTCCCCATGAAATCTCATGTTAATCAATTTTTTATTTAAAAATAAAAACCCCAACAAAACAACAGTGTCCAGCTGCATGCTAGAGGCCACAGTAACTTTACAGGCCATGGCATTTAATTTCAAGGAGCTCATGTGAATCTCAGGCTACTTACGGACACACAGTTCTCAGACCTAGGCTCCACCTACAGTCAAGGGAGAGAATAATCATCCTGGAAGAAATTCGGAGCACTCAGGCATGTGACACTTCTATGTACAGTATTGTGAGTTAGACTTCGGTAGACCTGGAAAAATGTCAGTTTGTTGTTCCATTTCTTTTAATTAACTCCTTTCCACAATATTTCAGGTAGAGCAGCCAGAAATTAAAGATATGTAAAAAGCGGGAGCCATTGCCAAAAGCACTGATGTTGGTTTCAGTCTCTGAAGTTGGTATTAAGGCCCCTAGCAGGTGAAATGAGGAAGCTTCAACAAAGAATAGCTGCTTTTCCTACCTCTCTTCAACTTTGAGGTTGGTTAGTCATTGTAACCAATTTCACCCTTTTCTTAGCTCTGCTTAGATCATCACAAAGTGATGGGAGACCCTCTCTACTTGAGTCTTTCCTGGGAACAATTCTGGTGTTTCTGTATTTAACTGGGATATGTAAGAGATATGTTCTTTCACAAAGCACATTTTTGTTATTATTTTTTGATGACAGAAGCACTGGGGCTTTGCTAGTTTGGATTGGAAGCAGAGGACTTTGAGGCCACCCTGGGGGATTTCAGGCAGAACAGCCGTGAAGCTAGAGCTATAAATTTAATCTCTGTTTATTGATGTGGTGATGTTTGGGTGTATTGATGTATTTTATTGCTAAGCATTGCATTCTCCCCGTGTTTTTTTCCCCTTGAACACATTAACTGCAGATTCCAAAATACTGTCCAGCAGAGACGTGTGTCATACAGTTTTTGCTTTGCTTTCCTCCCACATAAAAGAACAGCTGTGAATGTCAGCTGAGGCTGATTTCTCCTGCACAATGGCCTATCATTTTTGTAAAAATAAATAAATAAGTGGCAATCATTCATTTTTTTCATGGATATAAACACTTTGGGTCAAACTCAAAGTGACTGAAATGATATTGCATTTTACCTCTGGTTGATAAGTAGTTGTAATTTACAGGCCAATAGAACTGGCTAGATAAAAAAGCAACTACCAAGTAGAATTAAGATAAAGAACCTCCCACTCTCACTTTGTCTTACACCTTTCATTGAGCTGCCTTTGCTCCTGCATCATTTATTTTCTGACTGTACAGACTTGTAAGTTACACTAAGTTGCTGCCAGGTAACATATAGCATCATTTATATCACCTTTGAGCAATGCCCAATTACAGAGCTAGATTCTGGGATCACTAATTCAGTCCAAAACACATGATCAAAGCAACTTCTACAATGACAGCAGGTACGAGAGTAAGTCTTAATACAAAGCTACAGAAATTAAAAACACAATTGTTGGGTTAAGTGCCACTCACATGTAGGTCTTCCTTAATAATACAGACTGATTGTCATATTATAGACTATAAACATTTAAATGGTATCTCTTACACTTATTATCTGCACAGAAGTTTTAGACTTTCCTAAGCTTTCTCCAGCTAATATGATATTGGGCTTGGTACAGTGGTGTGTAGTTGCTGCAACAGTTCCCCCAAAAGTGTAAAGTCTGTGTCAGCAAGATGTGTTGTTTTCCACTCCAGAGATAACCTGATTTGTACCCTCTCAAGCATCCCTGCAATGTTCCTTTGCACATCACACAGGAGCCCTGAAGGATCAGGCCATACTAGGTTTAAATAGCAAGTAGCTTCTAAAATGCAAGGTACATTCCAGTTGCCATTGTTTGGATCTTGTCCCTGCTTCTGGTCTACATTTAAGAGTGGCTTTGGGTGACTCTTCCTTTTTTATTCCTCCATTGGTCTCCATAGAATGACAGTACTTTAGAACCTTATGATGGCAACCCCTTCACGGCTACATCAGTACCAGAACCTGAAGCCATGAATGTAATTGCCATATTGTGGTGGCTATTGGACTATATATGAATTCTTTGGAAATTATGCTGAAGTTTTTCCACTGAAAATTAATATTCTTATGAATATGACAAACAATGGGAAAAGCTTCAAGTATATGCATCCAAAAAACCCATGCTGACAGCAGCATCTGTGTTTTAGTGCATGGGAAGACCCATGTGGGTTTATGAATTCTGGGAGGATAAAACTGAACCTTTTTGCATTGATACCTGCTTTGATGGTTTCCCTCTTGCCTCCTATTGGACACTGGGAAGATGTATACAAGCCCATTAAAATTAAAAAGCTCCCCAGTCACACTGATGCTGAGCACTACTAACTTTTTCACTGGAAGCCTGGAGACTACAGTATTCTTGGTCACCATATCCTTAACCCTAATAGATCCCAGTCTAGGGACATATCTTTAGAACATACTTATAGCACATAAATGGCAGAACAACATTAAAGGCAATATCCAGTGTATGTATAATGCTTCCCGTTTTCCAGATGAGTGGTTTTCAAACTGTGATTTGCAGACCCCGAGGGTCTTGGTCTATTTCTGTCTGATGTAAATTGCGAGGATCTACGCATGGGAATTTCCTAGACTTGTCTGCACATCCCTTCAAAAGTATAAGAGATCAGCAAATTGAGATGCAGGGAAAAATCCATACACAAAACAGCATTTTCTGAGGCCAAATGCATCCATGATGACAGTACACAAGGAAAGATGAGTGTCTGAACATACGGTCTCCCTGTGACCCCAAGCACTCCCATACACAAGGTATTGCTATCAGCAAGGGCCAAGACCCCATCTTCTGCCATCTTCTTCCCCTTTTCTCCTGTAAATTCACAACTGATTAAAAACATTAATTAACTGTCAAACTCTCCCTCGCTCTCTGTCAATTAAATCTGTTTTATGTCCATTTTATCTATCCATCCAGATGCTTTAATTAGTCTCCATGATTGCAATTCATCAGTACTTCCTAGGAGTAAAACATGTCATCAGATTTCTCCCACTCCCTCCACAAAATTTACCCAACACCTCACCTAGTGGGCCTCTGAGCCCAGCTTGTGTTTTGGACTCAATTACAATGCAAATAACAGTAATGACTGGTGCAAAGGGATCTGTCTGTTGATTCACAGTTAAAGAGTTAATATTATGTCTTCATAATCCACAATATAATGATTTAGTTGTGCCATTTGTGTCTCCTCATTCCCTAATGTAATGACTTACTACCACAGGGATATGTATATTATCTCCTGTTTGTAAATTTCTAGCAAGTTTATAAACACAGAATGGCCTTACTGTGCAACCTCACGATCTCTCTGAACCCAAAAAAGTTTCAAATTAATAATAAATGATAAAACTTGGGGAAAAAATGAATCAGGCTTCATTAAATGATAAAATCCATCAGGAGCCGAGGGCAAGGACAGGGGCAGAGACTCAGTTAATTTGTGAGACTAACATAATTTTGAATTGTTGGAAAGACGTAACAGTGGAAATTTGTAATACAGTTTTAGTTTGAAGGTCATCCCAAAGAGAGAAGTCCAAGTAGCTATCTGACCTTCTCCAGGAGAGAGAGAGAGAGAGAATGCATTCCATCAGGCTGGCAAAATTCAAAGACTTACATCATCTTGAGCTGTAGTGATTAAGAAATCAAACAGTTCAAATAGCTGAGCTGCCATCATTCCTACTGCAAGAGAGTCCTCTATGCAGGTCTTCCAGTTTTAAAGAGGTCTAGGCAGCCAGCCCAGAAAATCCCTTACCAATCTCCACCTTGTTTGGAACTCTGAACAGAACATAGCCAAAACACAGCTTCAAGCCTAATATTTCTGTTCCACAGTAGTAAGACTTCTTCACCATAAAAGCTCTCCTGGTAACTTCACCTCTGCCCCATGCCTGCCCAACGAGAATGCAGCAATGCAAGCAGCAATATCCTGCTTACCATGGTCAGAATCTGAGCCACTAAATGTTATTGTATTTTCCTGCATTACATAGATATTTGAATTTCAGACAGTAATACTGGTAGTGAGGGGACTTTATTTTTTTCTACCACTTATGTGGAAACAAATACCATCAAGTTCCGTGTTTGAGGACATGCTAGAAAATGTCTCTTGGAAAGCCATTCAAGCTCAACAGAAATACTCTATAGGAAAACAAATTAACCAGTTTCTTCAATAAAATCCCAGGGCAGATGAATTACCACTGTAAAAACTTGCATCTTATTTCCATTGCAATTTGTTTAGGCTCTATATTCAGGTTTTGATATTTCTCGGGACTTTGTCCATCAAATTAGAGGAGCCCACAGTTAGGAGACAGCAGAATCACACAAAAAAGTACAAATCATAGAATGGTTTGAGTTCAATGGACCTTAAAGATCATCTAGTTCCAACTCTACTGCTAGGGACACCTATAGGCAGGGACACCTACTACTAGACCAGGTAGCTCAGCATCTCGTCCAGCCTGACACCTCCAGAGAAGGGGCATCCACAACTTCTCTGGGCAACCTGTTCCAGCATCTCATCACCCTCACAGTAAAGAGCTTCTTTCTTATATCTAGCCTGAATATCCCCTCTTACAATTTGCATCCATTACTCCTAGTCCTGCTATCACATATCCTATTTAAAAGTCCTATCCCTGCCTTTCTGTAGGCCTCCTTTAGGTATTGATAAACTGCTGTGAGGCCCCCCTGAGATTTCTCTTCTTCAGGATGAACAACCCCAACTCCTTCAGCCTGTCCTCATAAGTATAGGTGCATAGACGCAGAATTAACAAGAACAATCAAAATGCACTTATTTTGAAATTATAAGATTGATGTTGGCATCCTAAATCCACTCCTTTTGTAACTGTGTTTGGTATTCCTATTCTCAGGAGCTTTATATTCCTTAGCTGAAATCTTTAAAAACGGTATATAGTCTTATGTCAGAAAACAGTGATCCCACATAAATGAGCTGTGTATTATCTGCGTGAATATATTGACTGCATAAAAAGAATCACTCAATATTATCAAAACACCTTAGAGTGCAAATACATATTTCACAAAGTGTTCAGGTAGCTTTAAAATATTTATGTTGCAATTAAACTAAAAATCTTAATGTGTGTTTCAGAAATGAAGCCAGTAACCCAGCTGAGGCTTTCATTCCCATTTGACAACATGAAATTTTGAAATGTCAAAACCGCCTTCAGGACAAAGTTTCCATTTCTGTTGCCAGCTGTCATGATGTCCCTCAAAAGCTGCCGACCACGCAGCTCTGATCGCTCCAGCTCATGAGCTTTCCTTTGTTACTTTCTACCTGTAACTGTCACTTCTCTCATGGGAAGTAAGAACTCACTCAAGACCGCAGTACGTCAAAGACTTATCCAGCAGGCAAAGAAAAACTTTCCTCATTTGGGACTGTGCCCACACATCTTACGTGGGCTGCAGCTGAGGAGTAAAAAGTTGCCAGGGCCAGCAACTTATCCATTGCCACAATCTATTGTTATCTCTGACCTTCTGGCATAGAAACATAAATAATCACTCCCTCACTATTTAGACGACCTATCTGTTCTGTCAAGAAGCGCAGCTATGCTGACAAAGGGTGGTAGCTTCTGGTGATGAGCAGCTAAGGTCACTAGCCTTCATCCAAGTCTGCCTGCTTCTTTGACTTAACTCTTCAGTTGCGGGCAAATCCTAGATTAATGCTTGACCTGGACTGTGTAAAGAAATGCAAGCGTATGAAGGTTGCACTTCATATGCACTGCGCTCATTATATAAACCAAAGTTTTCCAGCAACAAAGAAGTCACATTTGAAAAAAAACCCAACAATATTAATTGCATCAAAATATAGTTGAGTATAACCACTTTATAAACACCTACTTCGTCTGAATACAGCCCAGAAATCTTGCCAAAGTTTTGACCTTCTGATTCGGGTACCTTAGAGATCCATGGAATACATTTACAGTTTCCATAAAAATAAACAAGAGAGAGACAGTTACGTCAATTCACCATACAGAGATCCTCAGTCTCAGGAAATTTTGTAGGAATTTGCAAACTAAAAGAGACTGAAAATCACTGTTCTCTACCAACTCCCCAAGAATCTCTGTGGTGCTGGTACTAAATGCCTCCATATATTATTTGCATACTCTGCAGATGTTTGCATGCTGTGATTATGTAGAACAACAGTGCCTTGAAACTGTAAAGCACTGGTCTTATTTATATACAATGCCATACTTGGTATTTTATGTTTATATTTTCTCATAAGCCACCTTTATATATTGCATTGGTGGGAAACCATCAAAATAGCTCTGAAAACAGCAAACACTCAATCACGGGTCAATTTTTCTGCCAATTCACTTTCATGCTTATCTGGGGAGGGAATCTTGGCTTCAGTGGTGTCAGAGGAAATTTCCTCACTGACTTGAGCAGTACCAGAATTTCACTCACTCTGTTATAGTATTTTTATTGCATCTCAGGGAAAGTAATTTTTGGCCTTTCCTTTTGGAAGCTATTTAATAGCTCAATGAACTTCACAATAAGTGTTTTCTCATTCTTATTTCTTCCCATCACTGAGAGCCTTGCCCAATACACATTAACTAATTCCTTCTCCACTCGGTGTTTACACACTTCAAATATTCATAGAGAGCTGCGTTTCTCCACATTCCCATTACTGCCAGATGCATAAACTTTAATTTTTGCCAATCTGAATCTTCATTTGTTTTTGTATCAAGTCTCTAATCACTCTAGGTATCTTTATGTTATTACTATTTAATTTCTGTTAAGTACTGACAGTGTGCCAGGTGCCTTCAGTTTGCCAGATGCTGTATAGAGTGGAAAGGCACAGTTCTCCTCCTGTGAAGCAGCATAAAAGACAAAGCAAAGGTGGGACAAAATGTCCTCACAACTCAGAGCATATGATTAGGCTTGCAATATGGGTGCAGCTGTGAAACTAGGCTGAGGGATCAAAGTAGGCAGGCCCCTTCTGCAATGTTGGTAAGAGTGAGGTTGCTGACAGCACTGGAATGAAATGCTGTGCTAATTTTGTGGGATTTTTTAAGGAAAAGAGGTGGCGTGAGGCTGAGAGAATGGATATGGGGAGCCCAGCAGGACATAGAAGAAAAAGCAGAGCAGGAACCAAATTAGTGTCTGTCTTCTTAGATGAGCATAGCTCCAGCAAAGGGAGTGGTGGCATGCTTGAGGAGAGTATCCTAGGCCCATTCCTCAGGAGTGAAGGCACTGAAATAAAAGGCTGGAACTACCACCGAAAAGATGGGAAACAATGGAAGGGTGATTAAGTGGATGGCCAACCTGAAAATGTAGAAGTGTAAAAGTCAAGTGCAGCCCTCAGAATATCACAGATGAGACTGCGGAAACAAATACAGCCCAAAACCTGTCAGTACTAGGGGACAGCAGCTTAACTGTCCTGCTCTTTGTCCTAGCTGAAATTCTACCTGTATTGCTAGCATCCATGCTATTCTATTTATGTCTGACTTCTAGATAGAACCACAGATACTTAAGAGGAATAGGCTTGTTTTTTCTCGCCCAGTGCACAGGTCTACCCACGAAGAACTCCTCCTGATATTCTGTAGATCCTAGGAAAGCAGATGAAGTTTTGAAGCATAACTCTTCTTTCAAGACAGTAAACATTACGCAAGAGTTCTTGGCCCTTCAACCACAGGGCAGGAAAACACACCCAAGGGAACTGGAAAGATAACCCACTGAAATAAAGACTAGAGACTCTTCCAGCCTGCTTTTCATGCTATGAGAAGGAACAGCTGAGGGGAAAGCCAGGTACCAAATGCCCTTTCTTTCAATGAAGCCAGATTGTGTGACAGCTAGAAGTGCCAAAGATTTTCTCTTTTACCAGGAAATGGACTGCTCTGTCTCCAGCACACAAATAATGATTACTTTTTACAGCAGTTCTCACATCTTCTCCTTTGCCAAGGTGGTCATGCCCCCTGGACTTCTACTCTCAAAAATGTCAAATATTTTCTCCAGATTTGGTGATGAGATCTGGAAAGCTGGTAGCCATAAGTCTTTGTAATTGCACTTCTCTCTCTCCACCCCTCCACCTTCTGCAAACAACTAAGCATCCCAATAATACTTTAGGCTCCTCAGTTCTGCATTCATCAACTAAATCTCAAATCTTGATCTCCCACTGTTGGTAGGAAAGAGTACAGAGCACACACCATCATCTTTGATCCTCCTTCCAAACTTTTCTCCTGCTTCACACTGGAAGAGATGAGGCAGTCATGGAGAAGGAAGGGAGAAATCAAATACTAAAGTTTATTCAAGCCTGTAAGAACCTCTTGAGCTCCTAAAAACCACCATAAGGATTCTCCATACACACAGTTACTAATGTAACAGCCCTCAAGGAAATACAATAATATACGTAGTTCTGCATAAACAGGGAAAAGACTTAGGACTCAAGTCTGGAGAATAAGCATCCCTGATTGCCTGAAAACCAGACAAATATCCAGTGCTGTTCTATTTCTTGCAGAAATGGCAATTTTTGCAAAGAGCATTCACCTCCTTTCTGACATCTTTACTCCCTCCCTCCCAGAAACCTACAGGCAAGGAGATAAACTGTTTGGAAATAGCAGTTTCACACCAATTAGCTGCTTGCTCTGCAAGCAGCATCGCAGACTCAGTGTGGTGTTTCTAAGAGCTTGTTATTTTAGACTACTACATATATATTTCCATATAATTGATCTGTTCTACTCTAAAGAGGCCATCAGGAATACATGTGGGCAACTTATTGTAGAGGTAAAACAAGGAGGGGCATTGGAAGCTAACTTCAGATTAGCTGTGTTTATTACACAAGTATTTTATACTGTGGGATCTCAGAATGAGACCAGGGCTCACACTATTCTCCAGAGCTCGCACTATTCTCCCCTGTTCCCCCAGCACCCTAGAGGATTTGGAAAGCACAGCAGTAAAAAGCCAAGAGTACCGATGTCAAAGTCATGACAGGGCCAAGCACAGAAAATACTCTGCCCTATACAGTGGATGGGCACCGGTTTCTAGTGCTGGATTTCACAGATCTCAAATATTAATGCCTAAAGACATAACCACATGTATTGTCTGAATTAGTAGTATCTTGGCACACCTGACCACTAAGAAAGCTGACAAATGCAAAGAGTACTGTAGTGAGTCAGAAATTACAAGGCTCGTGGCCTCAAGAACCTAGTCTGTTCCCTGAAGTTAACATACCATCACAGGAGCAGAAGAGGCAGACCACAGGACTGTGACTATAATTACTGATTTTCCAAATACAGACATTAAGAGCAACCAGGGCTACTCTAACCTCCTGCAGAGAACAGGGTGTAGACTCTAGCAATAGTGCATCACTTTCTGACTTCTGTTCACACTGTGCAGCCCATGCAGAAAGCTGCCAGGACTGGACAGAAGACTTGAGTGCAGGTGAATTCCCCTACTTCCGACAGAACTCTTGCAACAGCTCATAGCTCTGCTGTGACATATTTCCACTCTGAGTCTGTCTTGCTTCCATTTCCAGTTCTTGGATCTCTTCATATCTTTGACTACCAAATTAAAGAGCTGTCTTAGATCAGAAAAAATTTTCCTTGGTTGTCTTAATGCCATGATCAAGACCCCTCACTTTGATAAGCTAAATAGATAGAAATATCAATGCCTTCTTTTCAGATGAGAATCTCCTGAAACCTGAATCATCCTTGTAGTTCACTGCCATTTTCAGCTTTTGATGTGTGGACCCCAAAACTGAAACAAGACCTTGAATGATTGTACAGATATCTGTCTATTTAACCAATTTTACTGAGGGCTCTGCATCAAGGTGCAATTTATCACATTCATCTCTGCTAGGCAAGTCAGAAAACATATTCAAGCATCATACTTTTGAAACAGTGTGAGAGACTGAAAATCAGATAAGAAATGGACCCAGTGAGGATTTTCCATTTGAAGGGTTCTACAAGCATTCTCCTGATGTAATCCAGCTCCCTGAAATCACTAGCATCACTTCACAGGGAACTGCTGTACCACTAGATTGCCATGGTCAACATTTGCAAGCATGGCTGTCTGTCCTCTGAGATGAAATACCTCTCAAAACAGAAGACAAGGGGCACACTTTCTACTTGTTTCCTGCTCTGAAGTCCCCAAAAAGTAGCTTTCGTACTCACAATCAGCGCATTAATAGCAGAACCTCAGAGTCATTTGCCAAACCAGTCCAGCACAAGCAATAGCTCCCCCAACAACACTCACTCTATTTTGTGATGCCTGACTTCATAGGATTAATATGCATCTTGCTTAATAATGCTTTCACATCGCTCCATAGAATTGGTATCACCCTCCCATTAGTTAACATGCAAACTCTGTTATATCTAAGCTTTACAAGCAGTGATTTTATCATCTTTTCCTTGAAGAGACACCTGGTTTGTTATTGCAACAAGTGAACTTCACCATTTCTTTTTATGGGATAGAAAGAAGGTCTGCTAGTTTTAGAATAAAATAGAAGCTTGATGAACTGGTCTTATAGGAAAGTATTATTATAGGAAATGCATTAGAGATGAGAGGGTGACAAGAAAAAGGATGAACTTGGCAGTGAAGGAAGAAGCTGTAAGAGGTGATCACTGAGGACAGATCAAGGGGAGAGCTGTAAAAGCAAACCAAATCAGAAACATAAAGGAAAGTCATGAGATGTAGGGCACTGAGAACAAAAGTTGATTTTGATGCCCAGCACAATGAAAAGGCAATGAAGTTACTTAAGAAAACAACTGTATAATTAAGAGTTTTCTTAAGTTTTCTCTAAGCACCTTCTCAAAGATGTCATGACTTGTAGTCAGGGTGAGCTAGCAGAACAGTAGAGCAAGGGCCATGCCAGCATCCAGAGATTCTATATTGTGCTGGAAAACTTCAAAAGTAAGAAAACATGGGTAAGAAATGTGATCTTTTTTTCTGTTTAAAGCTATTCTGCTGTAGCATCTTGCTGAAAAGTTCTGTGGAAAGCCTAGTTAGGAAACCACTGAGATAATGCAGAAGAAATACATCCATTGGGTAGGAGCTATTTAAATATTTGATGGCTAATATATTAAATGTTAATTGAATACTACAATGATTTTCTCCCCTGGACAGCACACAATTAACATTTAATTTGTTATAAAATATTTAATGTTATGAAATATCCGAGGGCAACTGAAATGTCTCTTCCACCAAATTGTCTCAGGACAATGTGTTAAGGGGACAAAAGGTCAGGTTAGCATCTCAAATTCCTCCAATGATCTGTACAAGAGACTAGGGAAAAGGTTTTAGAGTTGGCACAGTTCAAGGACTTAGTGAGATGATGTGAGGGGACACACAGAGGTATCTGACCCTGTTTCATTCAGGTTAACCAAGATCACAAGTCCTCATGGCTACTAATCCCCACCTTGAAATGTGTTGTAGTGATTATCCATTCCTCAGAGAAAAGTGAATCTGTGCATTGAGATCAAGCATTTATCTTAATGGTATTTGCATTAGAGATGCCAGTGAGGGACTGGAGTCTTAACTGCTCTGTGCTCATTTGCTTCAAGGCATATTGACAAGAATAGGATTCAGATGATACTGAGCTACAGCTTTGGCTGTGCCCAATTCTTCTCTAAGCACCAGGGATGGTAATCAGCTTGGGATGTTAAAATTAGGGCAGTTGTTTAGGACCTGGACACAGATCTATCTCATTTGCTGTAACAGAGTTGAACATCATGGCACTTCAGAAACTTGCCTTACTCTAGAGCCTTGTTTAGCAAGAGGTAGGAAACCTTCACTAAAACTTAAATGTAGAAAGGAATCATTTACTTAGTCCAACAGTGAATTCTTCAGCAAGTTCAGGAAAGTTCAGACTCAACAGTCCTGATATTTTTTTAAGTAAATCTCAAAGAGCGGGAAAAAAAACATTAGAGTTTCACCATGTATCATTCAGAGACAAAAGGAAATTATATAGAAGCAAACTATACCTCTTTTGCATGTACCTTTAATTAAAGAAGTGACTCCCAGTGCTAATAAATCCAGAATATCCTCAGGGATACAGAAGGTTCACATACTCTACTCCATATTTTTTGTTCTTGATTTACCTCAGCTTTTAAAGGAATTTATGCATTGTAATGCATGCAATTATGCACTTTTTAATGCAGCTTCTTTTAATTTCCTAACTTTTTAGGATTCAGTCCTTTTATTGATTGTTTTCTGAAATTCTGCTGAACAAACTCTAAGATTTGATCTCGTAACAATGGGTTATTTCTACCTAGAAGATCAGCTTCCAGAAGATGCTTTCATTTGCTGCTTAGAAAGGTTTGACTAATACGGGAAAAGCCCAGCATTTTCAGTTCATGGCTATATGGAAAATTATACTGGGGGAAAAAAATCTGGTTGTATCAGATGGAGGCCTCTGGTGTTCATGCTACACACTGGCTTACTCTCTCCTTCTTGTTCCTTTCATAAGAGCCATATTGTCATCAGCTCTTGTGGTGAATCACCATACAACATCACAGAAAAACTGCATCTGGCATACTGTAAGTCTTGTCTGTGGCAACTGATTGACAGCTTGCACCAAGAACTTCTCTGGGACAGAGATGGTCATCCTGGGCACTGGGTATAAGACAAAAGGGAAGCTTTCTGCCTGTTGGGCTGTCTTTCTGCCTCTGCACCAGAGAGAAAGTATGGTTATAAGAGGACATAGGGAGTGGAAGGGTACCTGTATATTCAAAGGGTCTTAGTAATCATGGAGAGTAACATACTGTACATCTGTGGTCATCATCATGATAGACAGCTGCAAGAGATGAGACTGTCAGTCTGCTTGGTTCCACCAATACAAAAGCTGGACCAATACAAACAAGTCCAGGATTCCACAGAGGTGACCAAACAAATTAATTTTTATTCAAGTCAATACTAACTCACTAATTCAAAGACACTTTTAATGTCACACACTTGATGGCTCAGCATGTCAGAGTTTTGTTCTGACCTCCTGGAAAAAACAGTAATTTGTGTCAGTTTGTCTCTTCTTACTCTATAAGTTTCATTCTGTGGGAGGTCTTGGAGGATATTTGCTCTTTTTATGTCCTAATATCTGCAATATTTCAAATTATATCCAAGCAGAAGAGGACAGAGAAATCCATTAATTTTTTTGTGAGGAGTGTTTCCACAGAAATCAGACTTTGCTTCTGTAGAATGATTCTGTCCTTTACTTCAACTGTTGCTAAACTATCAAATAAACACCCAGATTTCTTGGTCATGAGAAGACAAGAAACAGGGAACTACAGGAGTATTAAAGGACCGAACTGATATGCTTTTTTGGAGCTGGGCAGGGCAACTTCAGGACACTTCTGTAAGAAAAAGATGCTGTGGCACATGAATGATGGGTGGGAGCAGACATAGCTCTGGAGAATATAGGACATGAGCTAGTGAGGTTCTTTTTGTCACTCTGTTTGCCTGCTAGATCTTTAATCACACCTTGGTTTTCTTTCTTCCACCATATCAAATTGCCTCTTCTTGTTTTACTTTCTTCTCAGCCAAAAATGGATTTGGCCTAGCAGGACCTTTTTTCCTGATATCGTGGCTTCCACTTACCAATCCAGTGGATTTAGTCTTATGGCAGGTTCCTGCAACACTATAGTATATCAGTGTCATACCTAATTACCATTCTCTGAGGAGTGAGCCCATTAACAAGCTGCACTGAAACCAGATCAGCATACTAATTAGGGAGCTGCCTTGGAGGATATTAATTAGGGGTGACACTTTCAGGGCAAGTTCTACTTTTCTGCTTTGTATCCCATTTGAGACAAGGCTAGGAAATGTGAGTACAATACAAATAGGGGCAAGAAGGTGCACTGTGGGAACATCCCACTACTGCAGCAGAAGATAGGAGCAGAAAAGTTACAGTAATATTCTTTTTTGGACTTGCTACTATCTCAAGGAAAATTCTAGTAAGCCACCAAATATACTTTCTTCTAAAGTTCTTTTAATGTAGAAAGGAAAGATGTGAGAAAACTTACTTGCCTTCATGGAGATAATCCTCCTGTTCCTTCTATTCACAGTCCTCTAGGCTGGTAGCACAAAAATCTTGTACAAGTCCATCAGCCTCAGCAAGTAGCTTGGGTACATGCAAGGGGATTAGAGAATTCAGTTTCTCATCCTAGCTCTTGGAACAGCAACTTGTTTCTTGAGTTCTCTCTTCTGTTTATCATCTCCAGTCTTTCACAACACCTTCTGTGCACTGCCCTGAGAACTGTTTAGCTTCATAGCTACAAGCCCTTCTCCTTCTATGGCACCACCCTGGACCTACCATCGCCCTGAAGAGACAGCCGAAGAGTAGGTTGGCTACTCACTCCAGAAGCTGGAGAAGGTTTCACAGTGCATTACAGATTGCTGAGTTTTCTTGTTAATACTGGAGATATAAAATAAGCAGCAGGAGTGAGGACTCCCCAACAATCAAGACCTTTAAGTACACACCAATCTTTATAGAAGCATATGCCACTCATTTCTTTGCTGCACAGCTTCATATATTATGTTTGTGTACAATTCACACATCTCAGTGCAAATAATTTCACCTCCTACTAAACTGCTGGCACATCACTTACTGTATTCTCAATGCATCCCCTGCCATTAGTTTCTGTGTGCCTCATAAAATGAGGAAACAAGCCAAACAACTACTAGACTAGATCACAACCTGCAAGCCATGTATTGCAGCGTCCTGACTCCTGCTGCGATCAGCATGAGGAGCTGCAGAAAATTGTGCACAATTACGCAATTAGCAACCTGCCAATAGGGGAAGTTTCTTCCTTAATGCCATCAGTTATTAATGAGCAGATACCCTCAAGCATGAAGGCTTGCATCCCTTCTGCATTTTTAGACTGTCTAATGTATTTGTGTCTGTTCTTACTGCCTATACCAACATCACTTCCAGTCCTGAGTTCTGCTGAGCTTCTGACTCCAAAGTAATCCCATGGCAGTGAATTCCATGGGTTAGTGACACTGTCATAGTGTATCTATTTTTCCTTCTTAGAAGGGAATGCTGATTTGCTGTACAGGTTAATGTTCACATATATCCTTCACTTTGGCTTCTTTAAGAGGTCAAATTCTAGCTCTTGATTTGTAAGATGACTTTTTAAGCCAGAGCCAGTAGGAAGACAAGAATGAAGAAGAAAGCCTGATATTTCTTTTCCAAGTGGGAAAAAATGGAAATCTGCCATTTCCTTTTAGTGAACACTTACTCTGAATCCCTGGGTTTCCATAACAGAAGCAATAATGCACAGATAACTCTTTTGGGTCAGCTGCTGCCCACAAAACACTCCACTTCTTCCACCCTTTCTCCTCATGGGTGAGGTCATTCATATGAAACAAAAGCACTCCACAAGAGATGATGAGCTAGTAACTGAGGATACTTAAAATGTCCTCTCAATCTGGAGCCACAGCTCCATGGCATCTAAATTGTAACAGAGCAGGAGCAGCCTCTTCTGTTAATCCAGTAATGGACAGCAATAAAATGAGACAGATCCTGACTTCATCCAGGAAATTCAGTCAGACAGCTGGAGATAAGGCTGTCCACAACATGACTCAAGCCTGGACTGAGTGTATGGGTCAGATTCTAAAAGCAATTCCTGGACCAATGGTGAATAGTCCATGGATGGAGGGTGACAATAAGGGTATAATTAAGCCATGTATGTGCACTCAGGGCCTCGATACACAAGTGGATATGTGCATGGAGTCCCATCTACATAAAAGCATATGGCAGAAGGCAAACATTTCACTCTTTTTTTAAAAGTACAGGAAGCACAAAACAGCTCTGTGGTAAGGAAGCTTTTCCAGGTTTATAAATTCCTGTATGCAAGCATTTTGGAATGACTGTTAGATGGTGGACAAGATTAGTTGCTTTGTCTCATCCACTGTTTCTTCAGTTGCCCTAAGTACCATCATAGATGACAGTTTTCCAAGTAAGTGAAGTACTGAGATTCATGTCTGATTTGCTCTCTTTCTCTTTCCTCCTCTTATTTCAACAGGATTTGGGACTTGTATTTATAGGAACTCTCATTCTTTGAGGAAAGCTTTGTGGGATGACAGAGAATCCTTAGCTCCTATTGTAGTTCAGTTCATTTCAGTCTAGATCCTGTAAAGTATTTGCTTCTTTCAGATGGAAATTCAGGCCTTAGACTGAACAACTCCTGTCCAGCAGTGTGCATCTTGTCTGCACCATGCATGTTCTGTTTGCACCTGCAGCCACTGATGCCTTACAGGACGTTCTTGAGATTAGCCTTGCCTAGCTTCCACACTGCCATGCATTTCAGGCACAGTAGAACAATGATTCCCACCACATGCAGGACAACAGGAGCCCTCATATATTCAACATGATACCTTGCTGCCAGGCACAGCATCCAAAGCAACCCTATGAGTTGACTATGAAGGAGCCACAGAGTAGCGAAGTGTTCAAAGCAGCATTACTGGGCTCTATTTCCAAATTCATCTGTATGCTAGGGATGAGTTCTGCAATGGTTTTCTCCTCCGATGCTGGTGAATCATCCCCCTGCCAAAGATGATGCATCGCAGTATCTTCTAAACATGCTTAGCAAGAGCATATTTTCTGTCTTCCGATTATGCCAGATGGCATCAAGTGATTAGTGGGTTTAATATAGGAAGTTTCCCGGAGGGGGAAACTCCTAGATCCCACTAGTGGGTCTTCACCAGCCTTCTGGTCCTTCCCTTCCCAAATTTCAAATTACAGTAGCTGAGTTCTCTGCTACTCTATTGATACGCTTGGAACATTTTTCAGGAACTGAATGGAAAGCATTTCCAGCAAATGCTTTTAATGTCATTTTGTTTGCCAAGAGGTGCTGCCTCCTGCTTTGGTTATCATTACAAGAAAGCATTTCTACTTAAAAAGGAAAGCAAGATGATTTTTCTTGTATCTGTAGCTAAGCAGCTTCTGCACTCCCTGAAAAAGGGACATGACCTGCGCCAAACAGAAGAAAATATTTGGAGTTTCCTTTTTAAAAGGAAACCCTCTCACTGCTTGAGGGGCAGTCTGTAATCAAACATCTGTCTCCTCTGCTTCCCTTCTCTCACATGCAATCTGATAGACCATGCGACTGGTATTTTTTGGGCTGTAATCCATGCTGACATGCTGTGCTTCTTGCTTCTCCCTTGTGCCTTGACTTGTCCTATAAACTTATTATGGCCTCATATTTCACGTTGGTAATTTTGGATAAATTTCAAGTCAGAGCTACCAAAGCAAAGTACATCTCCCTTCCTAAGTCTACAGCAGATAATCAATAAACTGAGTACCTTGTTAACCAATGCATTGCCTCCTAGGAGTAATTTGGAAGGGTGACGGTTCTCAGTTTCCCAGCAGGCCAGTGTCCTTGAAGGCACACTGTGTCCTATAGTCCAGTGCAATCTCATCTATGATATAAGGCACTAGAGCATGAGGAGTTTCTTCAGACCTTCTACTCCCAGAAGTTTTTTGAGTATTATTTTATTTCAGAATAGCCTCTTTGCTCAAGTAGTAGCTGCTCACACCTTCCAGTCCTTGTTACCCTTATCTTGGGGAAACCTTTAAACAAAGGCAAACATCTTGCTTATGAAGGAGGAGAGTGACATTCTCACCTGCATTAATCAGAATTACCATTGCCACACCAACTGCCAGCTCCCAGGGCAGCTTGGGTGTGAAATTTAACAGCCATGTAGCAATGGTACTTTTTCCTCAGTGGAGATTTTAGAGCTTGCGATAACTGAAAATCAGGCCTTCTTCTGTTAAAAAGGATGATGGCACAGCTCCTACCTCTCTCACAATCTGTCTTGAGTGGTTGACTGCAAACTGTCTGGATGCAGAGCCTATTCTCCCATGTGGTTCCCAGGGTCAGAGATTCTGAATATTGCTGTAACAGAAGTCAGGTGATCACAAATTCAGATTTATTGCGCATCTGCAGACAGTTCCTCTTTTACTGTCACACTAGCATCTTTTTACAGATTGAGCCAGCACAGTTTAAAAAAAAAACACCTGTTCTTGCTGTTTGTTACAGCTCTTCCTATGAAAGAATTGCTCTCATAGGTGAGAACTGAAAACATTCATCTAAGCATGCCTGAGGAGTTGAAGCCTTTTACTCTGCTCTGTCTAGTTCTGCCAAAAATCATCTGGCTGGGCTTTCACATGCAAGCAGTGCCAATCAAGGACTTAATGATTGCAGTACCCCACCTTTCCTTCCTGCTCCAGGTTACAATCCAAAATTTTCACGCAAGTGTCATAATTTGCCCTTTGCAGCATAAATGGAGAGTGCAGCATAAATGGAGAGTGCAGCATCTAAAAAGGCTTCCAAGACAATCATCATGCTAAGCAGAGAGCTAACACAAACATTGTACATAATAACCTTGAAGAAGAGAGATGATCCTTGAAACAAAATGATCCTGAATACATAGACCATAATTTATACACTACAGGGCAGAGTAAGGTTTTATGGTCTACAGAGTCTCCTTTTACATATCTCTGTGTCTTTTAAACAGCTCTGCTGCCATGGATGTACCATGGCACTGCACCTCCAAACATCCCATGCCCACTTAGCCAATGAGCCACACAGAGACCATGGAAAGAACTGTGAGCTCATGCAGCACACATTGGAGAGAAGAGCCACATTCGTCATACTCCTTTTTCAGAAACTGAGGAGGGAGAAAACAGAGCTAAGAGCAATTCCTGGTATACACACTACCAAGGCCACCCCTCCTTCTCCATAGCAGAACTGTATCATTCTTATACTAAGCTTTTGCCTTGCTCTCTATCCATCTTCCAAACTGTACTTCTTTCAGCAGGAAGGAGTTTCATTTTCTAAAATTAAGGTGATTGTACATCCCAAGCACTGAATCCTGTATAAAGGCCACTTTTCCTATGGCACAGTATGAAGCATGCCACATCACACCGAGGGTCATGTACAAACAGTTCTTGTGTAAAATGTATTTGTCAATACTACATATAACCTTTGACTCAAATCTGAAGTTTATCTGTGTTTATGCAATCTTCTTTACCTGGTCACCTTTCTGAAAGCAAGCGGTTGATCTCATTGCCACCTTGTTCCTATTCTCTCTTTTCCCCCTGCTGTTTCCTCAAAATCACCTTGTGACAAGGGCATCCACAAATACTTCAAGCAGAGTGCATTCCTCATTACCACTCAGGATGCCTTACTTTGTACTTCGTCTTTTACTGACTTTTCCTCCTTGCACCCACATTCTTTCTTCACCTGTACCTAGTCAGAGGTAATCCACACTTCAATACTATTTAATCTTAATTACAGACAAAACGTATACAAGGCTAAAGCTTGTCTGAAAGGTGGATGACAGGGGCTGGGAATAAGTCTCTGTTCTTCTTTTGCTTGACTGAAACCTGTAGCAGCACATAAAATTTACTGTTGAGTATCACAGGCAAACTGCTCCTCAGTAATCTTCCTACTCCTTAGCTCCATAGCAAACCTTCCTATTTCCCTGCCTTATTTTCTTCATGTTACCTGTAACTATGCCTTCTCTTTTCAGGACTGGCTCTCAATTACTCATGCCCCACTGCTTGCATGGCTCAGGCAGATGTGCCATGCAGCCATTTCCCCCCACTCTCAGTCTGATGTGGCATATGGGAAGCTCTGGGATAAAGTGAAGTTAAGTAACCTATGGGTCTTAGCAGCTGCAAGATCTGGACAGTAGCTGTGACTAAATGGGAGAAAGACCAGGATTTCATCTCAGTTTTACTCTGGGCAACAGATAACATGAACCATAACATGCCTTTGAACAGCCTATTGAAGAAACTTCTCTCCCTCCCTTGACTTTAAAACAAGCCAAACCACTTTTCCTACAATTAATCTGCCTTGACACAGAAATATGTTTGTAGGATTCAGCCTGACACATTTTCCAGCCTCACATCTATTGGCGTGTATTTGCCCTGTCTCTGCCTTTGGCTGATGGTGCCTCTCCAGCCAGACAGAGACATATCATCAGCCTTGATAGGATGCCTGTAGTAAGTAGGCTTGGAGTCACTTCATTACAGCTGGGCAACCAGCAGTGTTTGCTGAACATATCTGGCAAAGTAGAGTTCCCCAGCTCTCAGCTACTTTGCTTTTTCCTTCAGGTCCAGTCCAGGAGGTATCCATGCTCTCTGCATTGGCACCAGGAGGCTTGTTGGCAGGAATCTTCTACCTTGTGCCCATCATGGTATCCACTTCAGTCCAAGTCACACTGCCCAGAGACAAGGCTCTTTCTTACCTTAATGCTTGGCAGCTTGATCAAGGTGAAATCTGATCTGCTCTTCTGAGGCCAGGAAATGCCAGGATAGCAGATGGCAGGGAAGAAAGGTAAGCAGAGATCTGGCATCCAAGATCCTGGGAGAAACCAAGCAGCCCCTATAGGGGTCTTCTTACTCCAGGGTGAGTAAGAAGGAAAAAGCTGTCAAGAAGTATCTTTATGCTGTTAGAAAAGTCAGCAGTGAAATATTACAGAGAGATTAAAACCCAATACAATGACTTAATTTATTGAGAGTTAATGTCCTGGTCCCTTATTGACAAGGAAGAATCAGAGGGAGGTAAGACTGTTAAGCAACATAATTACCCCCAGCTCGAGCTCAATCTGTCCTCTTCCCTATGAGACTTTCACAGCCGAGAGAGATGTGAACTGCACATCAGTGAACACATATGCATCTGGGCTAGTGTGTGGGTGTGTGAGGGTTGGGCAGGGCTCTGCTAGAGAACCTGTCAGCCTTTTTCACTCCTCTAGGCAGCAATAACAGATGTACTGTTTAGTGTATCTACCATATTCACACACAAAGATCTCTGTGTACTTCACAGAAGAAGGAACAGTTGTTGTCTCAGTTCATCCAGTGAGAAAGACTGTAATAAGCAACTGACCTCCAGGATCACCCAGCAGTTTAGGGAGGCAGAGAATTATAGTCACAGGAGACCATTAGCTCTGAGCACTACCTGCTTTGCTAGATTGTCTCTCTACTGGTAGAAAAAAGGCAATGATGAAGACTCACAGCTCGTCAAAAAGCCCAGAGAAGAATGAAAACCAATTGAAAATTCCAGCAACTGTACAGATTCAGAGAAGAGCAGTAAACATGATTAAAGGGCTGGGGAAATTGATTCCTGGGATAGGAAAGAGAGCTAAATATGTATAGCTGCCTAGCTATACCCAGAGGAGCATACTTAACCTGCTACAAGTATTTGATGGAAGAATAATTGTCCTGGGAGGAATAAAGGTCTAACAGCTATGAAGAATAGGGTGAAATTAAATGGGTGGAGATTTAGCCTCTGATGGGCACACTCGATAATGGAGATGCTGACCTGTCTCCCTGAGGAGAGCCTGTTGCGTCGCTCATGCGAAGCTGTCTGGGAGACAATCATTCTCCGGTATGTCAGTGGGCTCTGGAGGTTTTTGCAGCCCTATTTACTTGGGTTCTGTGGACTAACAGAGCTTTTCTGACTTGGTAGCCTGTCACTAGAGGTCAGGTGGGTTTTTGGTTTATAAATTTTGATGACAGCTAAGGGATACCTGGTAAATCTGTATCACCGGAGAGTCTAGCCAGACATCTGCCTCCAGAAACACAAAAACATTGTAATAACACACCATGCCTACAGCTGCTCACTCTAGAGGCATTGTCAGAAAACTGAGGGACTGAAGTCTAGAATTTCTTATCATTAAGAAAATATTGTAGGTAGAAGGTTATTTGCTGTAAAATACCAGGATGGCAGAGCTCAGACTAACACTGTCTGAAAGCAGGAAAAAACAATTGCTAGTAGAAGGCATTGCTGTGTATAAAGAAGGCTTCACTATACAGAGATAGTGAGAGTAGGTTTAGTTCACTCTAAGATCTTGCAAACCATCATTGATTGCTGAATGCAGTGAAAGCAGCCCGGGCTTATTGTGTAAAGGAACCAAGTGAACTGCCTTCACCCAACTCAAGCAGTGGAAGAAGGCCCATTCTTTGAACATTCATTGATTTACTTGATAAGGATGTAGGGTGCTGGACAAGACATGCTTGTCTAAAATGTGAAGTTTGTATGGAAGAGGCAAAGAGCAGAGGTCAAAGGCACCTGCACTCTGTGCAGATTTTTTTCATAGACCTCCAGGCTTTAGAACATCTTGCACCCCACAAATCTGTATCTTTACCCACCTCCCCAAACCCAGAATACTTCCTGCACACACAGGTATGGGTTTTCAGCATAACCTGCAGTCTTCTCTGAAGTACTCACTCTCTCCTACTAGAAGTTACCTTTCCATCTATCTGCAACCTTTAGTCTCCTCTGTCTAGCACTAAGACAAATGAACACAATGATTTTGCAAAAGAATTGCCCATTTTCTACAAGTGCTTTCCTCTCCTTCTGGGCTAGTTCTCATACTCGGAAAATCTGCTCTAAGGGCATATCCCCTATTCATTTGCTTTAACTGAAGTATCCTGATCTGAAGCACATGCACACTGCTTGATGAGGCTTCAAGGTCACTCCTGCCCCTCAAGCATTTTGAGGGAATACATCATGGTACATGATTTGGCTTTGGTCTGTTCTGCATTTCTTGCACTAATGCACATTGAGTTTGCAGCAACTGAGCTTCCTTCCTTCCTTCCTTCCTTCCTTCCTTCCTTCCTTCCTTCCTTCCCTTTCTTTAAGTGTAGGAAAGCCAGCCCACTGGTCTGCAGAGCCTGTCACTGGGCCTTTAGACTGGAGGGACAAGGATTTCCTTGTAGAATGTCAGAAGCACATGTTTCTGGGAGACTGAAGGGCAGGTGGTACTGCCTTATAAATCATCTAAACATGCCTGGTGTGATAAATGCCTGCTGTGTTTTGCATAACATCTGGGACAGCACAGGAGAGACCTTGGGGGCTGGGAGGGAGCAGAAAGTGAATGCTTTCTGAATGCTACGAATTGACAAAGATAGAGAGGGTGTCACCATATGGTCAAAGAAACCGTTAGAGATGCTCAGTTTGCCTCCTCTAAGGGAAAAGGCAATGGCAGGGGCATGAATGCACAGCAACCAAAGAGTGTTTGTTCTGTTTAGTTTTGTCAAGATTTGACGGAATTAAGAATAGTGTAGTCTCTGTGTGGCACAGTGAAAATATCAGGAAAAGGAGAAAGAGGAGGAGGAATTGTGTGGCTTTCAGATGGACTAGTTGGTTGATTCCTCTGGGGTTAGAGAAAGATCAGCAACAGTAGAAACTAGCACAGGGAAAAAGACTTCCCAGGAATTACTACAGCAGTAATAGGGATTAGGGAAAAGATTCATTATAGAGCAAATCTGAAAAACATTTTTAAGTCTGAGCAGAATTTTAACACCTTAGTTTGACTAAACTCTTTGGAACCATCTCTACCTATTCCTGAAAAAGAAATGTGATACAACATCTGTTGGAGAGGATACCTCTTTCTTCAAAATTCCTTGTTTCCAACTCTCCCCTTAATACCTAGCTCCCAACACATAAGAATATTCTCAATAGGCATTGGAGAACATTACTCAGCACAGCTCAAGGGAGCACTGAATCAGTCTTCTTATCACACCTTGTGTGATTGGATCTTTCTCATTCCTTTTGACACGAGTGCTCCAACCCATGTATGGAGTTGTTTGAATCCGAGGCACTTCTGAAATGACAGAGGAAAAAGGCAGAGAGAAATTTCAGGAAACTACCTAACTTGTCCTTTGCCATGAAGTAAGATGAACTAGAACTAAACTACTCCTGGCAAATGGCCACCTAATCTGCTCTTAAAAAGCTTCCCAGTGATGGAGTCCCCACACTCTCCCCAGGCAATCCATTTTGGTCCTTCACTACCATGGCCATTTTATTTCTAGCCTGAATCTTCCTTGCTGCAATTTAAGCCCATTATTTCTTGTCCTATCCACCATGGGTGAGAAGAAAAGTTTATTGTCTTTTTCCTTGCAGCAACCTTTTATATACTGGAAGACTGTTACCACCTTCCCCTTTCAGCCTTCTCCTCTGTAGGCCAATTAACCCAATTTAATTCAATCTTTTTTCATAAGTCATATTTGTCAGAACACTGATTAGTCTCATTACCATCATCTGGACCCTCTGTTTAGACTCCTGCTTTCTCTGAGAGTGGTACTGGGGAAAAAAGTATTAAAAAAAGACATGCCCACATACCTCTGCAAATGTGAGTTTGGATTCATAGCATTTCTACAGAACTTAAGTCAGTACCATGTTTTCTCTGGATTATTTTTTCTTGATTTCTTCTCTATTACTATTTTGATGCTTCCCCAAAGATGTTCATGATAATTCTTGACCCTTCATAATGCAATAGCCTGTATTACCTGCATAGACCCTGCTACTTTCAGCACAAAGGTGAAATTCCCCATGAATTTATGGTGCCACATTCTAGACAGTAGATTAAACAAGGGTTTACCAGCCCAAGCTTTCATAACAGCAAAATCATACACTGTCCTAATGCCTGTCCTATTATTCAGAAGTTGGTTTTATCAACAGGTACATTTTGTAGATAAAAGAATACACTCATTTAAACCCACAGATTTTCAATATTGGGAGTGAGTCATAAAAGACAGAAAAATGTTATTAAGATCATACTTAACCTAAGCACTTTCTGTTATGGCTTCAGAGTAGTTTTTTCTGGTCCTATGAGTCAGAATTGGAAGCAAATTGTTTGCAAATGGGCACTTCCAGGAAAGCTGCTCTGCTCTGCTGTGTTTCTACCAAAATAGAGCACTATCATTGCTGTAGGTTCTTCTTTTTTGACATATGAAACATGCCTCAAAATTAATAGAATTCAATAGCAATTGTTCTAAAGTCAAAGATCTCGTAATACTTTAAAATATTTATGCATTTGTAAATGTCTTCATGGTCCAATCTGGGCCATTTATTTCCTGAAATATCTACACTAGTAAAAGGAAAGATGAACAATAGTATGAGCCAATGTACCTTTGCTTTTGCTGCCTCTGTTTCTATTTTTGCTGATAATGTAAACAAGTCTCCTATACAACACACTGGATTAGTTAACTTCCTATAAGGTAAATATTTGGATCAGGTCAGGGAGGAGATGAGACAACTGAGCTACAGTGAGTAGATGGAAAGGTGGAAGAATGAGTGGGACTTGGGATGTGGAGACAACTATGGCCAGTGACTGTGGGGGAAGAATGGTTGAGATCTGTCTTTGACAATACAGTGAGAAACAGAGGAGCAGCACAAGCCAGCATCTATATGGCTATCACTCTGTAATTCCACGTCATATTTGTCACTGATCTCCACCTCGAAGACAGGCAATTTGCTCCTACAGCTTTGCCTCATACTGCCTCATGGTGGCTGTGTGCAGCATGGATCTCCTCTTGACAGGACTCAGCTTGGAAGTTTTTAGAGTGTTTGGAGTAAGGGAGCAAAACCAGAACAAGAGTTGCAAAGAGCTTTTCATCATATCACTTGATGATGCTTGCAGAATTGCTCTTCTTCAGGGTTTTCAGGACAGACCTATAATATTTTCAGTTTCATTCTGGTACATCATTTTCTGACTTTACTTGGCTTCAGGGTCACCTGAGCTTCAGAAGTCAGCAAAGGAGTTTTATGGAAGAATTTCTATTGTCTATGTAATGTAGAAGTATTGACCTGTCCTACTCCATACTAATTGCCAGGGAAAACAGACACTAAATGCTGCTTTTAAGCATTTGGATAGATGGATAGGAACCGGCCAAAGGGACCCTGCAGTAACAGAGTGCACTCATGGAAGCTGGTCCTAATACAGTACAATGCACAGGGGAAGAGCATCTAGTTGACCACCAAAGAGAAGATAGTTAAGAAACATCTCCACATGAACCAGAAAGCATATTAATTCAAGGAATAGGAATAGTTTTCCCAGGAGGACTTGTTAGTATTAGGGCCGTATAAAATGCTATAGAATAAAGGCATAAAGGCATGCTGTGCCTAGTTGCAAGGCCCTTCCAGGCAGATGAGCATTTAGTGCTTCGAATATATAAATATCCTCGTTATTTAACAAGGTTTGAGTTATGTTTCTTGCTGCCTTGGTAAAAATCGATCACAGCTCAGCCTCTCAGACAATATCATTGTAGGCATGAAATGATTCTCTCAGACAGCTGCCAAACTTTCCTATGCACAGGCTCTAGTATTCATCCTTTTTGTCATAAGCTACTGCAGTCAGTGAGGAGAGCTGATCTCAAGCCTTATCTTCTGTTCTGAAGTGCCCAGGAGAACTGCTGGAATCCCACAGTCCTTTCCCAAGCACGAGCCCTTTACCAGGCTCCCTCTGTGGCAGATGATATTAAGGCTTCTTCATGCAGTTTTTCAGAAAGGAATGTTTTTTCACAGACTATTTATTGACATACAGCTCCCACAGCTAATCCTAAAGTGCTTACTAACACCATAAACTATACATGTTACAGCGAACAGAGCTGAACAAATATTTCACTACACATCATTTTATTCAGTGAGTATCATGTGAGGGGTTTTTTTTATATTTCTGAACACTCTGCAAACCGAAAGCCAAATTCCCAAATTCATTCATTAGTCAAAATTGGCCATGAGTTTCTCCTGCAGACAGTTTTTGCCCTGCAGGCCATTCATGGACAGTTTGTTATGAATAGCCTCAATTCTATGCTTGGTTGGTTTAGCTGCAGCAGTCATGTGGACGTGCCTCTGTTCTGAATGAAAATCCACCCTCAAATATGAACCAATATTCACAGTGAATTTCTCCTTCTGTTCACTCAGCACTGGTAGGAATCAGCCTGTTCAATCTAACTGGATGAGTTAAGCTGCACACATCAGCACAATGGGCTGGAAAAGGAGCAAAGAGATGTCTAGTTGAAGTTGTTTTGTGTAAAGGCAGAATGTGAACATTTCAGTGGACAGTTGTGAAGTGTCAGAGTGGATGTTCCTCTTCCTTGCTTTTCCCTGAAGGATGGCCACCAGACACAACTGGGAAGATATTTACACCTACAGTGTAACATAGAATCATAGAATAGTTCATGTTGGAAGGGACCTTCAAGATCATAGAGTTCCAACCCCCCTGCCATAGGCAGGGACACCTCCCACACTACATCTTGTCCAGCCTGGCCTTAAGCACCTCCAGAGAGGGGGCATCCACAACCTCTCTAGGCATTATCCTCACTGTAAAGAATTTCTTATGTCTAGACTGAATCTACCCTCTTCCACTTTACATCCATTATTTCTAGTCCTGCCATCACATACCCTATTAAAAAAGTCCTACTCCTGCTTTTCTGTAGCCCCCTTCAGGTATTGAAAAGCTACTCTGAGGTCCCTCCTGAGCCTTTTCTTCACCAAGCTGAACAACCCCAACTCCTTCAGCCTGTCTTCATAAGGCAGTTGCTCCAGCCCTTTGGTCATCTTCGTGGCCCTCCTCTGGACCTGCTCCAACAGCTCAATGTGCTTCTTGTGTTGAGGGCTCCAGAACTGGACACAGTAATTCCAGGTGGGGTCTTACCAGAGCTAAGCAAAGGGGCAAAATCATCTCATCTCCTTGTGTAGCACAAGGACATCTGTTCAGCTGTTACCCTAGAAAGATGACTTCTCCTTACTCAATATTCTCATAATAAAGTAACATGGGTGAGTTCTCAGTCCACATCAGACTTTACTCCCTCTTGCCAGCCTGGCTTCCAGAGATTTAATCCATTCAGTATGTTTCCAGAGTGTTTGTAAGCATCCTTCTCCTCTCTAGAGAAGAAAGTAGATGAAGTAGAACTGTTTTGTAAACAATAGTTTGAAGTTTGAGTTACCGTTCAACAAGCCTGCAGGCTTCTCTCATCCTGTTATCTGTCTCCAGCAGATGTTCTTCACATCAGATCACTGTGTTACAGTCCCTGCTGCAGCCAGTACTGCCAAATCCAGCTGCTACACATGGAGGGGGGCTGTTCAGAGAAGCCACCGAGCTGCACCTGCTGGCCCTGCTTCTCTGTCAGCAGCACATCAGGGCAGCAATACCCTGAAAAATTTGGGCAGGTAGCAACGGGGGTTATGTGTGTCTCACAGCAGAACTGGTGTGCCCTTAGGAAGAGATTTCACAGGGTGATGCAACATTGCTAATTGTAAGGCTTCTTTTCTTATTTTTGGACAGCATTATGTAGCTATTTCATGACGGAGAAGCAAATTCAAAAGCTTTCTCAGTCAGATAAACCCATCAACAGATAGAATAGAATAGTAAATGTCACTAGCTGGAGAAAATGTTGATTTTGTATTGAGAAACAGTCAGAAGAAACTAAACATGGTGGTGGGGAGAGTGAGAAAAAAGAAAAAAAACCAACCAGACTTAGTAAACACCTGCCAAACCTGAAATCTTATCATTTTATGTTGAAAAATATTTCTATTCCTTCCCAAGAAAAGAGACATTTGCTGTGGAAATATGTCACAGAAATTTCGTATGGACTTTTTATCATCTTTATTTTTTTGCTAGACAGTTTTGAAGGTGGTCTAGTACTGTCTGAGTAATAGTTACACGTCTCCAAGCTACCATTTGAAAGGTATTTGTACACTTTGTGTGAGAAAAGCCCTATTAGAGAGCCTTCAGAATATATACAAGATAAAATCTTCTCTATGGCAGTATTACCTTGAGCTTTGGCCATGAAACATGTTGAGCCTTCACTCAAGAGGCTTCTGCCATTATGCCCTCCAATGCCTTTTGCTCAAACCACACCCAAGCCCTTTCTTCACCAGTTCCCTTTCCCTCTTTCAGCCCATTTGAAGCATTTTGACCTCACCTTGACAATTCATCTTCCATCCCCTTCTCTGTACCCATTTCTTCACTCAGCTGTAACACCTCTGCTGAAACCCCTTGAGCAGTCAGTCTCTCATCCTCTTACAAAAAGACATTGTGACCAAAAGTGCATCCTCAATCCCTTGCACAGAGCTGTTTTTGTCATTCTCCAAATATCTTCCACCTTGAGATATGACTTTTTGAGGTCTTTTCTCAAATGCCTGCAAGCAAATCCAGCATTTCTCTGCTCCCCCAAATACACAGATGTTACCGAATAGGAAACTACAAAGGCACACATGAAATATGACCACTCATTCATCTTGCTGTCTGTTCTTCTTGCATCCTTCAGGAGAGCAGACTCTAAAATCCTTGGAACAACCATTGTGGCCTTTTTCTATCTTTGAAAGTTTCTACAACTTTATCATGGTAAGAAGCAAACAAACAGAAAAAAAAAAAAA